>SJYC01028112.1:0-18771 GCA_006408675.1 Madoqua kirkii | reverse complement strand
GAAGTTACGGCAATTGTCACCTTTTAATGCTTACTGGTTTTTAAACAAAGTCCTCCCACTTTGATTTTGTACTGCATCCTACAATTTATATAGCTATTTCTGGACAGATGATTAGTGATTTAGGAGAAATACCTTCTCTTTCCTCATTTGGATTGATTTTCCATAAACCTCACTTTTATTCATTTTACATGCCTTTAAAACAATTTATCAAAGTTCATAATGGAAGTTTTAAAGAACTCATCTGTCAAACACTTAACTTTTAATGTAAATTTCCTTTTAAAGTCATTCACAATAAAAATTAGGCTGGAAGTAAGAAATTGCCTGACTAATGAAACTGAATAATTAGTAAACTGAAGAAGAAAAAAAAAAAGTTTAAATGTAGATCTAGAGTCTGAATTCATCTCGGATGAGAGCACAGAAAAAATACATTTTTATTTCTTAATATAAATGTATTGCATGTTTCCCTGGAGGAGAAAACTGCAATCCACTCCAGTATTCTTGCTTGAAAAATCCTATGGACAGAGGAGTATGATGGGCTATAGTCCAAAGGGTAACAAAGAGTTGGGCATGACTGAGTACCTGAGTACTCACACATTGCATGTTTATTATGAAAAGTATAGAAAATAGACAAAAAGGAGTAACTAACAATTACCTCAAAATCCTTAACAAGAGTTAATAATTTTTAACATTTTGGTATGCAGCCTTATTATGAATGTATATTATGCATATACAGATGAAGGTGAAAGAAGAGTGTGAAAAAGCTGGCTTAAAACTCAATATTCATATAATTAAGATCATGGCATCCAGTCCCATAACTTCATGGGAAATAGATGAGGAAACAATGGAAACAGTGATAGACTTTATTTTCTTGGGCTCCAAAATCACTGTGGAGGTTACTGTAGCCATGAAATTAAAAGACAGTTGTTTCTTGGAAGAAAAGCTATGACAACCTAGACAGAATATTAAAAACCAGAGACATTACTTTGCTAGCAAAGGTTCGTTTAGTCAAAGCTAAGATTTTTTCCAGTAGTCATGTATGACTATGAGAGTTGGACTTTAAAGAAGGCTGAGCACTGAATAACTTATGCTTTTGAACTGTGGTGCTGGAGAAGAGTCCCTTAAATTGCAAGCAGATCCAACCAGTCCATCCTAAAGGAAATCAGTCTTGAATATTCATTGGAAGGACTGATGCTGAAGCTCCAATACTTTGGCCACCTGATGCAAAGAGTCACCTCATTGGAAATGATGCTGGGAAAGATTGAGGGCAACAGGAGGAGGAGGAGGTAACAGAGGATGAGATGGTGGGATGGCATCATCAACTTAGTGGACGAAAGTCTGATCAAATTCCTGGATACAGTCAAGGACAGAGAAGCCTGGCGTGCTGCAGTCCACGAGGCGGCACAGAATCAGACGTGACAGAGCGACGGAGAAACAGCAACAACAAATGGCTGCTTCAATTTCCAGGCCCACTCAGTGGCAGCGGATATTAATCTTCCTTTTAAGTGTTTTGCCAACTGGGTTGAGAAAAACTGTTTAGTGCCATTGTTTGCTTAACAGTAAGGCTGAGCAAGGTTCTGGATGCTACTGGCTTTTTCCTTTGTGATTATCCTGTTAATACTTTTCAGTCACCTTTTTCTAGGTGTTCTTTGGCCTTTTTCTGGGCAGTCTTTGGCCTTTTTTCTTATTCTTCTCTAAAACACCTTTATATTTTAGGCTTACGGTACACAAAATCTCCCGAATTTTTTAAATCTTTGCCAAGGCCTGAACAACATGTGCAGAACTCTGCAGTGTTGCTGTGTTTTTCTCTATGAGGGAGGTTTTAAAATCCATCACATATTATTTTAAATTAAAAAAAAGGAAAAGCATGGTAATGATAGTTAAGAACATCACATTAATATCACATAAATGAAAATACAGTATCAGTTCAGTTCAGTCGCTCAATCGTGTCCGACTCTTTGCGACCCTGTGAGTCACAGCACGCCAGGCTTCCATGTCCATCACCAACTCCTGGAGCTCACCCAGATTCATGTCCATTGAGTCAGTGTTGCCATCCAGCCATTGCATCCTCTGTCGTCCCCTTCTCCTCCTGCCCCCAGTCCCTCCCAGCATCACACTCTTTTCCAATGAGTCAACTCTTCGCATGAGGTGGCCAAAGTACTGGAGTTTCAGCTTTAGCATCAGTCCTTCCAAAGAAATTCCAGGGTTGATCTCCTTCAGAATGGACTAGTTGGATCTCCTTGCAGTTCAAGGGACTCTCAAGAGTCTTTTCCAACACCACAGTACAAAAGCATCAATTCTTCAGCACTCATTTCTTCATAGTCCAACTCTGACATCCATACATGACCACTGGAAAAACCATAGCATGACTAGACGGACCTTCGTTGGCAAAGTAATGTCTCTGGTTTTGAATATGCTATCTAGGTTGGTCATAACTTTTCTTCCAAGGAGTAAGTGTCTTCTAATTTCATGGCTGCAGTCACCATCTGCAGTGATTTTGGAGCCCCCCAAAATAAAGTCTGACACTGTTTCTACTGTTTCTTCATCTATTTCCCATGAAGTGATGCGACCAGATACCACGATCTTTGTTTTCTGAATGTTGAGCTTTAAGCCAACTTTTTCACTCCCCTCTTTCACTTTCATCAAGAGGCTTTTTAGTTCCTCTTAACTTTCTGCCATAAGGATGCTGTCATCTGCATATCTAAGGTTATTGAAATTTCTCCCAGCGATCTTGATTCCAGCTTGTGCTTCTTCCAGCCTAGGGTTTCTATGATGTACTCTGCATATAAGTTAAATAAGCAAGGTGACAATATACAGCCCTGACGTACTCCTTTTCCTATTTGGAACCAGTCTGTTGTTCCATGTCCAGAAAATACAGTATAACATATCTTAAAATGTATAGCAAAAGATTAATAATGAAAACAAAAGGAAAAAAAAGTATTGATCCCTGGGTCAGGAAGATCCCCTGGAGAAGGGAATGGCAACCCGCCCTAGTATTCTTGCCTGGGAAATCCCATGGACAGAGGAGTCCATGGGATCGTAAAGAATTGGACATGACTAAGCAACTAACATTGTCACTTTCACATCAGACAAGCTCACCAATACTTGGCTTTCCCTGTTCATTTTCCGAAATCCTGGCCATGCAGTACACATAATGAAAGTCCTGGTAGGTTGATCAGCTTGTCTCCATGCCTTCCACTGCAAAGATTTCATTAATATTTTCATTGTGAGCATGTGTATAATACACATTTGCACATTTCCCCAAGACAACCCATTAGAAAGCAGAATGTGGAATGCAAGATTAGGGTTTTGGATTATTGGATTTTTTCTTACCCTCTCCAATGTGATTTCTTCAAACTCATATTCAATTTCTGTCCCATTGACCTGTAAATAGGGGAAAAAAAAATAAAGGAAACTGTTAAATACATTTTGAGGAAGAGAGAGCTGCATTTTAAATAACATTAGGTGGTTAAATTGCATCCTGGCTATGAATAAACCACACTCTAATGATGTCTGTGACTGAATGTTCTCTTCCAAATGAAATAAAGTCCAAGGTGTTCTGAAATATGACTGAGACTCTACAAACAAAACAAAACAACAACAACAACCAAAACCCCTCATTGTATCCTTTAAAATTTCTTGATGCTTGGGGGAGAGAAAACTACAAAATATGTACTGTGATTTTAAAAGAAAAGCCATCTGGGGCACTGTTACAATTACTGGGGCAATTTTTTCCTAATATCTTTCAGTTTTTCTATGAATAGCCTCTAAAATATGACCTTAAAAATCAGTGGTAAGGGCAACACAACCATATTACATTTTTGGCCATAAACAGCATTAAGAATGACCATGTTAGATAAAGAATGCCTTTTCTTTATTGGTTCAAGCTCAGGTAATTCATCCCCATTATCCTCGTGCTATATTTGTTGAGAAGCCCTGACCCATGTAACCATGGCTTCAGTAGCAATGAGAAAAGAACAAACCAGGACATGCTTGAAATTTCTAGTGAGAAACCATTTTAACCATCCAACCAACCCTTAAATTGATTTGAACTTAGAGAGGAATATACATTTTAAATATAGTCAGGCAACATAGAACATATGACAGATTTCAAGTGACATGAATACAGAACATATGAAGAGCTACTTTAAAATAATCTAACAAATATTAAATTCTCACTTTTATCTACCACAAATCCTCAGCCAGGCAAAATTTCTGAGCAAGGAAATTCTTGAATTGGCTATTTTTGTTGTTGTTAGAATATGTCTCAGCAACATTATTAACACTTAGAAATCAGTGAGAAAAACTAATTTTCAAGTAAAAATCTATGATTTTCATAAAATTATAATTTTACTTTACTGTCCCTTCTTTACAAGAATTTAAACATAGTTCTTGCATATTAAGAGCTTTATGGAAGCAAGAACCTGACAAAAAAGAAATAATGAAGGGGAAAAAAGTGAATGGATGAATGATTGAACTAAGTACATTATTTACCTGATTTATAAACACAGGCATTTATGGGTTCTCTTCCATAAGGAATTTGACTATGGTATCATTAACTAAAGGTATAATCATAACTATAATCAGCAAATATAAAGAACAATAGACTTTACTTATATGTGTCCACCAGACACTTAGAGCATGTTTTTGATTTTCTAATTATATGAGCTCATTGGTGAATCACATTTTATTGTGTTACTACATTATCAAACAGCCCTAAACCAAATTTGATTTTCTGGGCTTCAGCAACTTAACGACTAAGGGGACAGAACGTGAAGATGTTAGAATTAAGTTTGAGCAACTTTACAGTTTTTTAAATTTTGTTTTTCACATGTAAAAATCAAAACTCAAACTCCCTGTGTGTTCCTATATTAATTCTTTTTTTTTTTCATCTTTTTTGTTTTTCAAACCTGTTTTTAGTTGACAGAGGAAGTCAGAAAGGGAAGGCTGAGTTAATGTAATGTGTTTTAATTCTCACAGTATGGCTCCAAGAAGCTTTTCTTTGCTTCAGTGCTCTCTACAGTGGAGCCCTTCACACTATTAAAGTGCTGCAAATTGTAGTGGGGAAAAAGAAAAAAAGAAAACTTCAAAGAGAAGAAAACAACAAGCCTATGATAATAAATATCAGAGGAGGAAATTCTGTAAGGAAGTGATTAACAGTTATGAATATTTTAGTGGCATAAATTGCATAGTTGTGGTCTACCAAAATCCTTCCTTAACATTTGTATGATCATATATGCTGAATTATAAATCCTAGAAGCATTATTTATACATATCCAAGTTTGTATTCAAAAGTTCCCCAGACAGCTACATGAACTATTGATTGCTTTACATTTACTCCACGGGTCTTTAGTTTTCAACCCAAGAAAGCAATGCCATCTGCCTAATTCAATAGTATCCAGGATCTCTTTATAGGAAGGGAAGATGACATCCAGGTGGGGATGTAACCTTCCTTTTAAAAGAAAATATTCCATGACCACAACTGTTATGCCCAAATTGCGAAATCTCTCAATGAGCACCAGGGAGCCGATATCCGATACAGAAGCAAGAGAGTTTTTATTACCAAGCTCGAGCTGGGGCTCCCACCAATACCGACGCAGCGGCTATAGGGAGGAGCCCTGAGCTCTGGGTTACATTGCTTATATAGGGTATTCTCGTGCCAGAAATTTGAAAAACGGGAGTTTCCGGGTTGGGAGATGTCTAATTGGTTAACCTCTGTGGAAGGGTTAGGTGTTGGGTTCTGACTGGTTCCCATTTCCTGGGCTGGCCACGGGTTCTGATTGGTCTGTGGGTAGTGGGATGGGGTTAAGGGATTTCTAAAGGCTCTTGGATTTCCAAAAGCCCTTTTCCTGGAACCTTAAAAAATGGAATAGCTTAGATTCTTCACAACTGGATCTCAGGAAATTATAAAGGAGTAAAAGGATTTTAGCATAGGTGAGACAATATTTCAAGCTTTACTTGAGGAGCATTTAAAACACAGAATAACAGGAAAGATATTTAAGAAGTTATAGAGTTTACTGCTTCATCACTAAGAGAGCATGATCTACGCTGCCTAAGGGCCCCTAAGAAAAGAAATCCTACACTGATCCTTGGCAAAGACCTCGGGGGAAAGAATGAAATAAAAAGAACTAAGAATACTTCCATTTTAAACATAAGTGTTATAAAAGTGCACTGTGATATTTGTGCATATTTAGTAGCTTCCCAGGTAGAGCTTGGAGAAGGCAACGGCACCCCAACTCCAGTACTCTTGCCTGGAAAATCCCATGGACGGAGGAGCCTGGTAGGGTGCAGTTCACAGGATCACTGAGGGTCGGACACAACTGAGTGACTTCACTTTCATGCATTGGAGAAGGAAATGGCAACCCACTCCAGTATTCTTGCCTGGAGAATCCCAGGGATGAGGGAGCCTGGTGGGCTGCAGTCTATGGGGTCACACAGAGTTGGACACGACTGAAGTGACTTAGCAGCAGCAGGTAGAGCTAGTGGTAAAGAATCCACCTGTCAGTGCAGGAAATGCGAGAGAAGCAGGTTTGATCCCTAGGTCAGGAAGATCCCCTAGAGAAGGAAATGGCAACCCTCTCCAGCATTCTTGCCTGGAAAATTCCATGCACAGGCTACAGGGTCACAAAGAGTTGGACACGACTGAGCAACTGAGCACAAGCAGCACAAATGCCTTTCGAGAGGAGTATACCGATTCAGTAGTCTTTAAAAACTTTTTGTTCACATTTGCTTAGAGGAATAGTTCCTTACTGAGTGGTAAAGAGCCAAAAGGTATGAATAGTAATTCCCTCCGAGCCATAATTTTGTGTATTCTTACTCTGAAAAACCAAGAAAAACTGTCATGAAGGGCCTCCCATCATCTTCTGGGGGATTTACAGACAATCTATTGTCTCAATTTGCCTTGATGGTCTTACTCTACTTCCAATTAATTTAACAATATATGCCATTTAATTTGAAAACAAACAAACAAACCAAAAATGGGCTTTGGGGCTTCCCTAGTGGCTCAGTGGTAAAGAATCAGCCTGCCAGTGAAGGAGACTCTGGTTCGATTTCTGGTCCAGGAAGATCCCGACATGCTGAGGAGCAACTAAGCCCCTGTACCACAAGTACTTAGCCTATGCTCTAGAGTCCAGGAGCCACAACTACTTAGCTGCAGCTATTGAAGCCAGCACACTGAAACTATAGAATAGATCCAGCTCACAGCTGGAGAAAAGCTCATGCAGCAACAAAGACCCAGACAGCCAAAAATAAATTAAATTACTATTTTTTTTTTATAGGGGGCTTCCCAAGTTGTGCAGTGGCAAAGAATCTGTCTGCCAACACAGGAGATTCAAGAGACATGGGTTCAACCTTTGGGTCTGGAAGATCCCACAGAGGAGGGTATGGCAACCCATTCTAGTATTCTTGTCTGGAAAATTCCATGGACAGAGCCTGGCAGTGTACATTCAATAAGGTTGCAAAAAGTTGAATGAGACTGAACACACATTCAATTTTGGCTTCCCTGGTAGCTCAGCAGTAAAGAATCCTCCTGCAATGCAGGAGATGCAGGCAGGAGACTGGTTTGATCCCTGGGTCAGGAAGAATCCCTGGAGAAAGAATATGGCAACCTACTCCAGTATTCTTGCCTGGAAAATCCCAATCCATGGAGTCACAAAACAGTCAGACATGACTGGGCAACTAAACAACAAATGACATTCTTCCTGAAAAATACTCCAAATACAATTTTTTACTTGACTAACAATATCTCCTATGAGGTTTAAGCACCCTGGTAATATTTTATGCTACTGATGGTTTGCAGCCTGTACAGTTGCATGCAGATGGTTCCAGTTAACTCAGATCTGGCTCTGACCATCACCCAGCATCATCTCTCCCCCTGCAGAAGTGAGAGGATTGGCAGCTTTCTAGACGTGGAAGGTCAGTAAAGTAGATGGAATTTCCCAGTTTTGAAATATGTTTTCATTCAGATACTTGATTTTTCTGAACCCAATGGTTATGGAGTGTCAGCTAGTAGGTCTCCATGGTGGCTGGAAAATCAAATTGATGCCAGATATTGTCCTGTCCTATTCTGAACATCTAGCCTTCCTGGCCTCACAGGGAAGTTAAGACAAGAGCATAACCTATTCAAATTCAAACTTGGTATTTAAAATTCTAATTTCATAATCTTTGAATAGTTTATATATGTTTTTCTCTCCCCAACAGTCTTTAGCTAATTTCACTGCTTTTCCTTCTTTTCCCTTCAGTGCTATAGTAACCACCTGTCTGGGTGATAATATAATTTGATTTGAGATCTATTTTTATTTCCTGAAAAGAGGTTTTTCATGAATAAGACATGTGAATTCTTTCATGTTTTAATGTTCTTTAACTGGAATCCTAAGTAATGATTCCTTTGAATTTTTTGTTTGTGTCTATATTGTAATTTCATTAAAACTAACAGCATTCTAAAATGTAAGATGAATGAATTTTAGATATCCCCAAATCACATATTAAAACAAGAGCTGAAACACGAATATCAAAGTGTTGGCTTTTTAGGACAAAGCAATTTTATCCAATGAGCGAGCACTGAACTCGCATGATGTGCCAAGTGATATGAGAGGCACTGAGAAAATAAAGATTTTAGTATATTATTCCTATTCTCAAGAAACATACAGTTCTTATAGAGGTACCAAACACAAACATTAAAACCTCACAGAAGTGTGATATCTAATATACAAAATAAAGAAGTAAATTTGAGCCAAGCCCCTCTGTTGCCACATATAAGAGCTATACAGATCCATTTACTATTGGCTGTGTATATATATTTGATTCCTAAGTAGTATAGAATATGACAGTAGTGGACTAATTCTGCCCATTATTATAAGTGATTATAATACAGTAAATAAGACATCTCAATTTTTTGGCTTTTAGCATACAAGGCTGAGTGATGAATTTCAACAATGGTTTAAAGGTATCTACAACAACTGGCTTTAAAAAAAGTATCTATCCATATACTTATGCCATTTGTGTATCCTAAAAAAATTTTTTTAAATTGAAATATAACTGCTTTACAGTGTCGTGTTAGTTTCTGCTATAGAACAAAGTGAATCAGCTATATGTGTATGCAGGTTAAAACAGTAATTATACAGCCATTAAAATATCTAAAAAGAAAAATTTTAGTTACAGTAGCATATGATTATATTTATGAAATTGTTGAGAAGAATAAATGAGAGAATACGTCTTACCTGCCTGACACATAGTAGGTATTCAGTAGTGAGAGCTTTTCTAATGAGTTTTGGATTAACAGTCAGCAGGGTCACAAAATTTATTTGATCAAATATTGAACATTTACTCATTATTCTCTCGTTCTCTCTCACTGTGGCACAGGGGGTCTTTGATCTTCACTGTGGCACGAGCGATCTTTACTTGTAGCACGAACACTCTTAGTTACGGCATTTGGGATCTAGTTCTCTGACTATGGATTGGAACCTGGGCCCCTGTATTGGAGTTTGGAGTCTTAGCTGCTGGGCTCACAGGGAAGTCTCTGTTTTCTTTTTAATATTCTCTTGGCCAGTTTGACCATCATGTTGCTCTGTTACTGGCACTCACTTTCCCAAGGTTGATCTCGTTGCATCCTTTATATTCCCATCTTCATGATATAAGACTTCATTTTACTTTTTTTTTTTTGTACCCCTGTAACTTCTGGCACCATGCCTTCTTCATAGTATGTTTCTAGAAGAATCTTTAGAACCAAGTCACAGGAGAACTCTAAAAATTGCATTGTACTGAATTCTTCTCTATTAGACAGCTCCTAATAATTGCAGTCTCTTCCTATGAAATATGGCTCCTTGGGACATCTTGGGACAGTTTTTATACACATGAATGAAATGGTAAGTGGTAGCCACTCAGTCATGTCTGACTCTTTGTGACCCCATGGACTGTACCCTGCCAGGCTTCTCCATCCATGGGATTCTCCAGGCAAGACTATTAGAGTGGAGAGCCATTTCCTGGGTCTTCCTGACCCAGGGATAGAACCTGCATATCCTGCACTGGCAGGTAGATTCTTTGCCATCTGAGCCAGCAAGGAAGCACTGGTAAGTTCTAATTTGTATACTGAATATATGAATTAAACCATGATCTAACAGTTATTGTGAACCTACCATGTGCTAGGTATAAGCCCTGGAGAGACAGGCATGAATGACATATGACTCCTTCCCTCAAATAACTCACTCTAGCAGAGGAAGACTAATGAATGATAATAGGCAACAAAGTGATATGACTTCTGTGTTAATGCCTGTGATTACAACAGCTGCAGAGACAACATAAAGGAAGGGACGTGTGATTGTACCTACAGGTTGTCAAAAAAGGGTTCATAGAGGAGATGGTATGAACCAACAGTGTTAAGAGGCAGATGTCCATCAGAATGGGAAGGAAAGAGATGAGCCTATCAGGGAATAGGGAACAGTGGGGACCACTTCTTCAGAATGCTCTGTGAGGGAAGACACTGGCCTGAGAGTCATTAAGACCTGTGTTGTAGTCTTGATTCTGTGGTGTAACATGCTGGATAATCCTGGCAAGGTCGTGGTGCTTCGATCTTCTCATGCGGATGGATGATTTCACAGGTTGTTCCCTGCTCTGACCTTCTCACATCAGGGTTTCCCTCTCCACCTACTGGTGAAATCATATTTACTTTGCCTGTCACTTTCATCAAGGTGCACCCAACCTTGACTTAAGGGCTTACTGAGGACTTTTCTATTAATTCTCTATTCGAAAGATCCCACTTGACAACCCGTATTCCTAGCAGCAATATCTCCCTAATCTCCAGGGACTTCAGGCATGTCCCTTCTCCTTGATCTTGTCAGCATCAGGAAGGACACTAGCTGGAGGATCACCTGCTCTCCTTCACTTCACTCAAGGACTTCACCTTCAGCACCTCCCCCATTTCTTCTTAAAGATCTCAAGTCTACCGGTAGAAATAAAAGGTAGCTCTTTATCTTTGAAAAAGGAAAAAAAGGAGAAGTTTTGCTCTACCTTCAATCCAAAAGAAAGAACTGAAGATTGATATTAATTATCTCCATCCTTTTTTCCAACACATTGAACTTTACATATCTCTGCTGAACGGATGAAAAACAAGTACTAAAAGTGATAGTTAATAAACCAGCATGGAAGCTCTAATCAGGATGAGAGCATGTTTGTCACAGACAACTAAACTGTCCACCACTTTCTTTAATAATGTCTTTCCTTCTAGACTGTTTCCACTGCCTAAAATTGTATCTGCTCTTCATATTAAGAGGAATTATTACAGAGAAATTAAAAGCTCAGAAGATGGAATCTGAAAGTCCCAAATTCCAATTGCAATTCTGTCACTTATATAAGCTGTTGGAATTCATCTTTGCTAAGCATTATACCCATTAGTGTAAGTGTTAATATTGCTTCTTTGAATAGTAGTAAGCAAAAAATTTTCTGGCTAAACTTTAGTGAGCATCTATTTTAATATAAGTCATATATCTGGTTATTTTAGGAATACTATTCAATTATAATGAGATTGGTTTACAAATACACAACATTATAAGAAGTTAAAATTAGAATATATAATATGTCTTAATGACCAGGATAATCATGATGGTGTGATCACTCACCTAGAGCCAGAAATCCCAGAGTGCAAAGTCCAGTGGGCCTTACGAAGCATTACTATGAACAAAGCTAATGGAGGTGATGAAATTTCAGCTGAGCTATTTCAAATTCTAAAAGATAATGTTTTGAAAGTACTGCACTCAATATGTCAGCAAATTTGGAAAACTCAGCAGTGGCCACTGGACTGGAAAAGGTCAATTTTCATTCCAATCCCAAAGAAAGGTAATGCCAAAGAATGTTCAAACTAATGTACAATTGCACTCATTTCACATGCTACCAAGGTAATGCTCAAAATCCTTCAAGGTAGGCTTCAATAGTACATGAATCGAGAACTTCCAGATGTACAAGCTAGACTTAGAAAAGGCAAAAGAACCAGAGATCAAAATTGCCAACATCTGTTGGATTATAGCCATTACTTTGCCAACAAAGGTCCGCCTAGTCAAGGCTATGGTTTTTCCTATGGTCATGTATGGATGTGAGAGTTGGACTGTGAAGAAGGCTGAACGCCGAAGAATGGATGCTTTTGAACTGTGGTGTTGGAAAAGACTCCTGAGAGTCCCTTGGACTGCAAGGAGATCCAACCAGTCAATTTTAAAGATCAGCCCTGGGTGTTCTTTGGAAGGAATGATGCTAAAGCTTAAACTCCAGTACTTTGGCCACCTCATGCAAAGAGTTGACTCACTGGAAAAGAGTGTGATGCTGGGAGGGATTGGGGGCAGGAGGAGAAGGGGATGACAGAGGATGAGATGGCTGGATGGCATCACTGACTTGATGGATGTTGAGTCTAAGTGAACTCGGGGAGTTGGTGATGGACAGGGAGGCCTGGCGTGCTGCGACTGAGTGACTGAACTGAACTGTTGGATTATAGAAGAAGCAAGGGAATTCCAGAAAAACATCTACTTCTGCTTCATTGTCTATGCTAAAGCCTTTGACTGTGTGGATCACAACAATCTGTGGAAAATTCTTAAAATATTGGTAATACAAGACTACTTTGCCTATCTCCTGAGAAACCTGTATGCAGGTCAAGAAGCAACAGCTAGAATCAGACATCAAACAATGGACTGGTTCAAAATTGGGAAAGGAGTGTTTCAAGGCTGTATAGTGTCACCCTGCTTATTTAATATATATGCAGAGTACATCATAACTGTCAGGCTGGATGAATCACAAGGTGGACTCTAGATTGCCAGGAAAAACATCAATAACCTCAGATATGCAGATGATACTGCTCTAATGGCAGAAAGTGAAGAGGAACTAAAGAGCCTCTTGATGAGGGTGAAAAAGGAGAGTGAAAAAGTTGAGTTAAAACTCAACATTCAAAAACTAAGATCATGGCATCTGGTCCCATCATTTCATGGCAAACAGATGGGAAAAATTGGAAACAGTGACAGACTATCTTGTGGGGGGGCTCCAAAATCACTGCAGATTGTGACTGCAACCATGAAACTAAAAGACACTTGCTCCTTGGAAAACAAGCTATGACACACCTAGTGAGCATATTAGAAAGCAGAGCCATCACTTTGCCAACAAAGGTCTGCATGGTCAAAGCTGTGGTTTTTCCATTAGTCATGAAGGAAGGCTGAGCACCAAAGAATTGATATTCTGAATTGTGATAGAAAAGACTCTTCAGAGTCCATTGGACTGCAAGGAGATCAAAGCAGTCAATCCTAAAGGAACTCAAGCCAGAATATTCATTGGATGGACTGATGTTGAAGCTGAAGCTCCAATACCGTGGTCACCTGATGAGAAGAGCTGAATCATTGGAAAAAACCCTGAGGCTGGGAAAGATCGAAAACAAGAGGAAGAGGAGATGAGAGAGGATGAGATGGATGGCATCACCGACTCAATGAACATGAGTTAAAGCATACTCTGGGAGATGATGAAGGACAGGGAATCTTGGCATGTTGCAGTCCATGAGACCAGAATGAGTTGGACATGACTAAGTGAGTAAACAACAACAGTAATCATAGGATTTCGTATTTTTAATTAACACTCACAAACTACAGAAATAACTGCTGATATTCTTAGTTAAGGTTCTAATTTTGGTAAGAGAACTATTCTTATTTACCCGAATGTATTCTTATCAATAGGCTCTGATTTCAAATTAAAGTTATAATCTTAATTAGACAAACTTCTGAGTTCAGTGAACTGCTAAATCATGTGCTAAGTAGCTTTAGTTGTGTCTGATTCTTTTAAGACTTATGGACCATCGCCTATCAGGCTCCTCTGTCCTTGGGATTCTTCAGGCAAGAGTACTGGAATGAGCTGCCATACTCTCCCCTTCAGGGGATCTTCCAGATCTACGGATCAAACTCCCATCTCTCATGTCTTCTGCATTGGTGGGTAGGTTCTTGACCACTTGTGTGAAGTCACTCAGTCGTGTCCAACTCGACTGTAGCCTACCAGGCTCCTCCATCCATGGGATTTTCCAGAAAAGAGTACTGGAGTGGGGTGCCATTTCCTTCTCCAGGGGACCTTCCAGACCCAGGAACTGAACCTAGGTCTCCTGCATTGCATGCAGATTCTTTACCAAACAAACTGCCAGGGAAGGCTCTCTGAAAGCAGTAAATGACATGCAAAGCACAATCGAATAACAGTTAAGAAAGCATCACAATACACCAAGTGTACGAGCACTCCCAGAAACAAACCACCTGGTCAATCACAAGCAAAGTGTCCAAGAGAATCAAGAGCTGAAAACACACACCCAAAAGATTTAGAAAAACAGAAACAGAGGGAGTGCTGAACCACAATATAAGATTTTACAAATATGATGCTGTTAATAGACAGTTGAAGATATTTTCTTTTCCATTTGGGTATAATGACAACTACAGTGTGACACAGATAATCAGTCATCCATTTCTTCATCTTTGCCTTCTTTCCTTAATTCCTTGCAATCTTGTTTGTGTTTCACCACCACAGAAAAGCTGAGCTCTTGAGGGTCAACAAAGTTCCATATTTGAATACACTGATTTTTTCCCAGCCTTTATCCTTCCTGGTTTTCAATCAGTATTTGACAATCTGGAATGTAACTTAAAATTCCCCTTTTGTCATATGGCTGATATTCTTCCTGGTCTCCTTCCTGCTTCTCTGTCCAGTGGAATTATATCCATTTCCACTCCTCTTGACAGATATGAGCATTCACAAGGCCTGCCCTTATTGCTGTACAATTTTTACCTGAGTTTTCATCTCACAACTTGATTTTCTAAGTAAATGCCCGAATATCACCCCAGTCTCAATAAACCTGAAATAGAACTAGTCATCTTGCCTAATTGTAACCATCAGTTTCTCCAGCCTACTCCATATAAAAGAGAATCTTCTTTTTCATATATATCCTGTGTATTTCTCATTCATACCCAACATCTTATTTTAAGACCTACAATATAAATTTCTTAGGATCATTGATATAATATCTCTGTCTCTATATTTTTTTCAAATCAATCTAGTGTTCACATCCCTTGAGATTTTTCTTTCTAAAAAGCAACATTTCCACCATGTAATTTTACTGCATGAGTAGCTTTCATTTTTTTTCACGTTTTAAAAACATTCCAGACTATCCACCAGCTGTCCCCAACCTACTTGTCTAGCTACAGATCTTATCTTCAAAAACATTTTCTAGTTAAGTAACTGAACTTAAATAAAATATCTACTTCTTTAGTATCTTTATTAATGTCATACACTCTACCATAAATGGATCTCCCAGGTGGTGTAGTGGTAGAGAGTCTGCCTGCCATTGCAGGAGACATGGGTTCTATCCCTGGGAGGGGAAGATTTCCTGGAGTAGGAAATGGCAACCCAGTCCAGTATTCATGTATGCCATGTTGCACCTCCACCATAAATATATTTACTTTATGCTTATTAAAATATTAATTTAGAATAGTTTTGAATGCCTAGAATCTCCCATGTACTAAGTTGGCATCTGGTCCCATCACTTCATGGGAAATAGATGGAAACAGTGGAAACAGTGTCAGACCTTATTTTGGGGGGGCTCCAAAATCACTGCAGATGTTGATTGCAGCCATGAAATTAAAAGACGCTTACTCCTTGGAAGAAAAGTTATGACCAACCTAGATAGCATATTGAAAAGCAGAGACATTACTTTGCCAACTAAGGTCCATCTAGTCAAGGCTATGGTTTTTCCTGTGGTCATGCATGGATGTGAGAGTTGGACTGTGAAGAAGGCTGAGTGCTGAAGAATTGATGGTTTTGAGTTGTGGTGTTGGAGAAGACTCTTGAGAGTCCCTTGGACTGCAAGGAGATCCAACCAGTCCATTCTGAAAGAGATCAACTCTGGGATTTCTTTGGAAGGAATGATGCTAAAGCTGAAACTCCAGTACTTTGGCCACCTCATGCAAAGAGTTGACTCACTGGAAAAGACTCTGATGCTGGGAGGGATCGGGGGCAGGAGGAGAACGGGACTACAGAGGATGAGATGTCTGGATAACATCAATGACTTGATGGACGTGAGTTAGAGTGAACTTCGGGAGTTGGTGATGGACTGGGAGGCCTGGCGTGCCGCAATTCATGGGGTCACAAAGAGTCAGACACGACTGAGTGACTGAACTGAAGTTAGGTCCTAGAGAGACAATCGTAAAAAAAATGTAGTCCCTATCTCCGTAGAGCTGGATTCTATCTGGGGATATGGGACACTACCATTTATGTTAGTCAAAGGCTGTCTCTTCTATAAAGTCAAAAAATTTTTCTTATCAGTCTTCTGAAAATCACTGCTCTATTCGCTGAATTACCTTCCCCATGCCAGCAGCCATGACGACACTACTCTTACTACTAGTGTTAGGACTGCTGCTAGTGCTTCTTTTCTCAAGTATCTAATACATGCTAGGCACTATGATGAATTGATCTAATAATTAAATTTAAAAAATCCTGGGGCTAGACATTTTAATGTTAATTTTACTATTGAGAAAGTCAGGTTTCTAAGCTAAGCAACTTCTCCAAGGTTATACAGTCATAAAGCAAAAGTGAAAGTGTTAGAAGCTCAATCATGTCAGACTCTTTGCGACCCTGTGGGCTGTAGCCTGCCAGGCTCTTCTGTCCATGGAGTTTTCCAGACAGGAATACTGGTGTGGATTACCATTGCCTTCTCCAGGGGATCTTCCTGACCCAGGGATCAAACCTGGGTCTCCCTCATTGCAGACAGATTCTTTACAGTCTGAGCCAGCGGGGAAGCCTGAACACAGTCATGGGTAACATAAATTGGGACCATCTTGTTCATCTTTCTCATCACTTAGTAATGTGAAGCTTATACTCAATCCAAACTTGTGGAAGAAAATTAAAGGAGTGGCTCTAAGGAGAGAGGACAAGAATGGGATGTATCTAGAGCTTGAATTGAAGGGAATTTTAATGTTAAATCACTGATCTTCTCCCTGGTCATCCAGACCTCTTTCTCTCACTGTACCTGTGGTCATTCTTATAGTCCAGCTCCTCACATTGTGCTTTATCTTTCCTGATACACTGTCCTCCTGTTCAGATGAGACACTGTATTTTAGATTTATTTTCTCTTGTGGCACCTAACCTACTAACTTGCCTACAGTAGTCATTTCTTAAATAGTTATTGAAGAAATAAATCAATTGCACCTGTGTTAAGAGCTTTTTTTTTTGTCATGGATCTTTTAAATCTCATTGTATTCAAAAGTCCTACTTACCATTGTCAGTTTGCAAAGGAATGAACTTGCTTTAATTTCTCTCTAATCATTTTACTTCAAAGCTTGCTAACAATAAGCTCTCTCCCCTTTTCATATGAATATAAGTCACAGTTTCGGCATACTTCAACATCAATCCATCGACCAACAAATATTTGTTGAGTGACTCTCCCCACCTTCTTTACTGGTTCATGTGATCTCTTTTAATCTGATTTCAAAAGTACATCAGTATCTTCACAACCTTGGAAAAGAGCTACAGCACTTTATCCCTCTGCTAATTCATCTGCTCTTTCATCAAGATCACATGAAGAAGTTTTTTAAGTTCTGTGATTCTGGAAAAATGCTTTGGTTCACTAGTTATAAAACAAACAAACAAAAAGGTCAGGTCAATCTCTCTGGATCAGAAGCTAAGGGAGAACATTCTGTTGTTTTATGCTATTTCACCTTTCCTGAAGCACTTTGGGGCTTCCCAGATGGCTCATCAGTAAAGAATTTGCATGTTAATGCAGGAGAGGCAAGTTCAATCCCTGGGTCAGTAGGCTCTCCTGAAGTAGGAAATGTCAGCCTACTCCTATACTCTCGCCTGGGAAATCCCACCCACCTACAGAGGAGCCTGGTGGACTGCAGTCTATGGGGTCGCAGAGTCAGACATGACATAGTGACTGAGCACACGCACGAAACACTTTAGGATTATGACAGTGGACTGAGTATGAATGTTGTTCCTGGCTCCTCACCTAGCCATTGACAAAATATGGAACCTGGAAGCTTTCAAGTTGTCTATATGTAACCTTTTCCAGAGGATTCTAACAACAGCATTAAGAATTGACATACTATATTCACATACATTATTATTTGCCCCTCATATCAATTCTAGGTGGGTCAGTATCAATATCTGAATTTTATAGATGAGTAAATAGCCCACGGATGATAGATGAATTGCTTGAAATTGCTCAGTTTGGGTTTTGATATAAACCTATATTTTTAGGACTCTGAATCTACAGCTGATTCCATTACATTATGCTACACACATAGGTTTTACTCTAAAAGTGAGAGATAACCTGGCTGAATTATATGAACTTGTCGATGTTTAATTGTTTTTAACTTAAATAATTCTGCAATTCTGCACATTTCAATGTGAGAGTTGAAAATGACTTAGTATGGTGAGAAGACGCTAGAATTCTACTCAAGCTGCCTGGGTTAACATCATGACTCTCTCACACTCTAGTTATAAAATGTTGAGTGAGTTACTTAACCTCTCTGAGCCTTGGCATTTGTATTTACAAAATAGATGCTAATTATATTATTGAATCATATAACTTAGTAAAAGTTTAGTATTTAGCACCTACTGAACCCTCAAACTAGTGAACAGTTCATGTAGTGAACAGGCAAATTTAGCCTCAGAATATGGAATGAAACAGAGCAAAGGCTAATAGAGTTTTGCCAAGAGAATGCAATGGTCATGGCAAACACCCTCTCCCAACAACTCAAGAGAAGACTCTACACATGGACATCAACC
>SJYC01028111.1:0-11853 GCA_006408675.1 Madoqua kirkii | reverse complement strand
ATGCAGTTGATAACCCCTGCACTGAAAATTAAAACAAAACAAAACAAAACACAGAGAAGCCACTATAATGTAGTATCATGAAAGAAGGAAGAACATTACTATAAAGCTCATAAACAGTAAAAAGATGATGAGGTTATGATTTTAAAAGTCAGGTCAGTAAACTAGAAAGATTGTGTGTTTTAGGTATATAATTACTAAATTTGAATCAGGAAAGAATAGAAAATCAAGATGATTTATAAATACTAAAGAAATAAAGCAGTTTAAAATTCGCTAAAAAGAAAAATCCAAGCTCAGACCCAAACCCGTGGACAAATTCTTCCAAATATTAAAGGAAGAAATAACACCTATTTTAGAGGAAACCTTTCAGGAAAGAAGAAACATTTTGTAATATATTTTATATGTGCTAAGTTGCTTCATTCATGTCCAAGTATTTGTGACTCCATGGACTATAGCCCACTAGGCTCCTCTGTCCATGGGATTTTCCCAAGCAAGAATACTGGAGTGGATTGCCATTTCCTTCCAGGAGATCTTTCTCACCCAGGAATATATTTAATAGGGCCAGCATAAAATTTTAATCAAAATCTGGCAAGGACATTATGGGAAAGAAAAATCAAAGTTTAATGTTCCTCATGAACATAGATACAGAATTATAAGTTCATGCCACAAATTCAGTGAAGATGTGTATAAGAGACAGGATTTTAAAAGTCAGGTCAGTAAACTAGAAAGATTGTGTGTTTTAGGTATATAATTACTAAATTTGAATCAGGAAAGAATAGAAAATCAAGATGATTTATAAATACTAAAGAAATAAAGCAGTTTAAAATTCGCTAAAAAGAAAAATCCAAGCTCAGACCCAAACCCGTGGACAAATTCTTCCAAATATTAAAGGAAGAAATAACACCTATTTTAGAGGAAACCTTTCAGGAAAGAAGAAACATTTTGTAATATATTTTATATGTGCTAAGTTGCTTCATTCATGTCCAAGTATTTGTGACTCCATGGACTATAGCCCACTAGGCTCCTCTGTCCATGGGATTTTCCCAAGCAAGAATACTGGAGTGGATTGCCATTTCCTTCCAGGAGATCTTTCTCACCCAGGAATATATTTAATAGGGCCAGCATAAAATTTTAATCAAAATCTGGCAAGGACATTATGGGAAAGAAAAATCAAAGTTTAATGTTCCTCATGAACATAGATACAGAATTATAAGTTCATGCCACAAATTCAGTGAACCTGAATTCACTGAACTGAGCCTTCCTATAAAACAAGAACCTACCTCACATATAAACTTCCACTTATTCCGATATTGTGATATTATTTAAATTTGGAAAACTCAGCAGTGGCCACAGGACTGGAAAAAGTCAGTTTTCATTCCAATCCCAAAGAAAGGCAATGCCAAAGAATGCTCAAACTACCGCACAACTGCACTCATCTCACACGCTAGTAAAGTAATGCTCAAAATTCTTCAAGTCGGGCTTCAGCAATACATGAACCGTGAACTTCCAGATGTTCAACTGGTTTTAGAAAAGGCAGAGGAACCCGAGATCAAATTTCCAACATCTGCTGGATCATCAAAAAAGCAAGAGAGTTCCAGAAATACATCTATTTCTGCTTTATTGACTATGCCAAAGCCTTTGACTGTGTGGATTACAAGAAACTGTGGACAATTCTGAAAGAGATGGGAATACCAGACTACCTGACCTGCCTCTTGAGAAACCTGTATTCAGATCAGGAAGCAACAGTTAGAACTGGACATGGAACAGACTGGTTCCAAATAGGAAAAGGAGTACGTCAAGGCTGTATCTTGTCACTCTGCTTATTTAACTTATATGCAGAGTACATCATGAGAAACACTGGGCTGGAAGAAGCACAAGCTGGAATCAAGATCGCTGGGAGAAATATCAATAACCTCAGATATGCAGATGACACCACCTTTATGGCACAAAGTGAAGAGGAACTACAAAGCCTCTTGATGAAAGTGAAAGAGGAGAGTGAAAAAGTTGGCCTAAAACTCCACATTCAGAAAACAAAGATCATGGAATCTGGTCCCATCACTCCATGGGAAATAGGTGTGGAAACAGTGTCAGACTTTATTTTGGGGGGCTCCAAAATCACTGCGAACTGTGACTACAGCCATGAAATTAAAAGACGCTGACTCCTTGGAAGGAAAGCTTTGATCAACCTAGATAGCATATTCAAAAACAGAGACATTACTTTGCCAACAAAGGTCCGTCAAGTCAAGGCTATGGTTTTTTCCTGTGGTCATGTATGGATATGAGAGTTCGACTGTGAAGAAAGCTGAGCACCGAAGAACTGTTGCTTTTGAACTGTGGTGTTGGAGAAGACTCTTGAGAGTCCCTTGGACTGCAAGGAGATCCAACCAGTCCATTCTAGAGGAGATCAACCCTGGCATTTCTTTGGAAGCAATGATGCTAAAGCTGAAACTCCAGTACTTTAGCCACCTCACATGAAGAGTTGACTCATTGGAAAAGAATATGATGCTGGGTGGGATTGGGAGCAGGAGGAAAAGGGGGTGACAGAGGATGAGAAGGCTGGATGGCATCACCCACTTGATGGACGTGAGTTTTAGTGAACTCCGGGAGATGGTGATAGACAGGGAAGTCTGGCGTGCTGCGATTCATGGGGTCACAAAGCGTAGGACATGACTGAGCGACTGAAATGAATGGAACTCAACTAGCTTTGTGAGTTTAAAAAGACATAGTCTCAGTTCCTTCTCAGTAAAATCAGACAGTATTTATATTTACTTCAATAGAGGTGTCTGGAATTTTAAATTAACTAAGAAATATAGCACAGTGCTCATGCATACATACTATATAGATATTCCAGTTGATCAAATATAGAGATTATAAAGTTACTTAGAGCCAGATTTCCTCCCAAGTTTGACTCTGCCAGTTTCTAGCTGTGAGATATCTGTGTCAGTTCCCTCGTCTGTAAATCAGGGTTCTTAATCTCATTGGGTTGTGAAGACGGAATGAATTAGTGAATTAGTAAACCTGAAAAGAATAAGTAAAATACTTGGAGCAATAGCTTGAGACATATTAAATGTTATTGTTATTATACTATCCATTATTATTACAGAAAGGTGGAGAAAGGTGCTCAGCAAATCCTCTCCCCAGGACAGTGTAAAAACAGAATTGCCAAAAATAGCCATTTCTGGACTCTGGGAACTGACTAAAGGCATACATATTAAAAAAAAAAAAAAAAGAAAGAACCAAAACCTTTGATTCAGGAACCTGAGTTGGCAGCAGGGGAAATCTGATGTTCTAGACTAGGACTACTCTTATACATTTCATCCCCCCAATTCTGTGGGTGCAATAGTTCTACAAGGGCAAGAAAATCTATGAATACTAGAAGCTTGCTGTCACAGGAAACCTACTTCTTTGGAGCAGCGTTTGGGAAAATCTCATCATCAAGCATGTTGTTAAAGAACAACAGTGATTTGGTGGTAAGTACTAGAAAAAGTAAACACCATAGTAACTTCAGCTAGCGATATTGGTTGGTGAAAGCTACAGACTGAGCTTCCCAGGTGGCATGAGTGATAAAGAACCTGCATGCCAGTGCAGGAGACGGAAGACATATGGGTTGGGGAAAGTTCCTGGAGGAGGGCGTGGCAACCCGCTCCAGTATTCTTCCATGGAGAATTCCTTGGACAGAGGAGCCTGGCAAGCTGCAGTTCAGAGAGTCACAACGAGTGGGATATGATTGAAGCAATTTAGCACACATGCAAAGATTCCAAACTAGCTAGAAATATAACAGGAAAATATGTTGAAGAAATCATGGCAAGCCCTGATAGCTCCAAATGATCCCTGCCAGACAGAAGATTGAGTGCATGGGCAAGGCCATCCATAGACGCAGTAGAAACTGGAGAAGGTCTACACATCTCAGGATGAATGTGAGGGCTTGGACATACGCGGGGCAATCATAGTAGGATCTATTATAAAATAAAACTCAGACAGATGTGTAAACTGTTTGAATTTAAAACACATTTGTACCCATAGGATAATCTAATTTACCAAGTATGAACCAGAATCAGGTGTGACAATTATTTTACCCAAGCCTAACCTGCTAGGGTTTTGCCTAATCTACCTGAGAAAGGGAAACACCAACTTCAGCACCCACTAGTCACTCAGTAGCCTAGGGGGAAAAAGTGCAAAGGACTGCTGACATTCACAACCTGGAGGCACAAGCTCACTAAAAGACTGAAATTAAGTCATAAGAATATAAAACCTACGCCTCCCCTTTGTTACCTTACCACCGCATTACTAAAGGCTACTTACTGCAGTTCCTTTTACCCAGCACATGTTTTTCAACAAAAAAATTACAAAGCATAATAAAAGGTAAAACACACAGTTTGAAGAGACAGAACAACTATTAACCAGAGGCAGATATGACAGCAATGTCAGAATTATCAAAACAGGAATTTTTTTAAAAAATTGATATTTTTAATGGTTTAATGGACAAAGTAGAAGTCATGCAAGAACAGATGATAATTTTTGAGATAAAAATTCTTGGAAATGTCCAAAAAAGAAATGCTAGAGATAAAAAAAAAACACCTCTGTAGTTGAAATAAAGAATGTTTTTTGGCAATTCATCAGTAGACAGGGCACAGCTGAGGAAAGTATCTCTGAGTTTGAAATATATGAACTTGAAAACTGAAAACAACAACAAAAGACTAAAAATAAAAATCAACCGAACAGAATATGCGAAGACTGTGGGACACCTAAAAAAGATGCAAAATACACGCAATATCAGAAGAGGAAGAAACAGGGAAAGGAAAAAAACAATATTAAAAGCAATAATGACTGGGGAGTTTTTCCAAATTAATGTCAGACATCACACCTCAGATAGAGGAAGTTCTGAGAATAAGACAAAAACCTAGGCATATCGTATACAAACTTTAGAAAGTCAAAGATAAAGAAACAAATTTTGAAAGAAGCTAGAGGGAAAAAAAATTCTTTACCTACAGAAGAGCTAAATTAATTATATTTGATTTCTCCTCACAAACAATGCAAACAAGAAGAGAATGGAGTGAAATATTTTAAACACTGAGAGAGGAAAACACACACACACACACACACACACACACACAACAACCCAGAATTCCATACTCTGTAGAGAATTATCCTTCAAAAGTGAAAGAGAAATAAAGAGTTTCTCAGACAAAAATGAAAAATTAAGAAATGTATTGCTAGACCTGCTTTGCAAGAAATGTTAAAAGAAGTTCTTCAGAATGGAGGTAAAGATATAGGTCAGAAAAATGATCTACATAAAGAAAGAACATCAGAGACTAAATAAGTAAAACAAATAACTAAACTCACTTTATTTTTATTATTCTTAATTGACCTAACAGATAACTATTCAAAATAGCAACATCAACAGTATATTCAACTATGCATTTTTACGTGTGTGTGATTACATGTAACAACAACACAGGGAACAAATTCATGTCTCTTCTGTCTCTTGCATTGGCAGGCAGAGTGTTTACCACTGTGCCACCTGGAAGACTAAATTAAATATAAATAAAGTGAAAGAAAGTGAATATAAATAAAGTGAAAGAAAGTGAAAGTGTTAGTTGCTTAGTTGTGTCCAACTCTTTGTGACCCATGGACTATAGCCTGTCAGGCTCCTCAATCCATGGGATCCTCCAGGCAAGGACACTGGAATGGGTTGCCATTCCCTTCTCCAGGGGATCTTCCTGACTCAGGATTGGAACCCAGTCTCCTGAATTGCAGGCAGATTCTTCACCATTTAAACCCTGAGGGAAGCCCATATGTAAAGCAATGATAAAATATACCATGCTAACACTAATCATTCTCCAAGCTAGGCTTCAGCAATACGTGAACCGTGAACTCCTCTGATGCTGGGAGGGATTGGGGGCAGGAGGAGAAGGGGACGAGCGAAGGTGAGATGGCTGGATGGCATCACGGACTCAATGGATGTGAGTCTGAGTGAACTCCGAGATATGGTGATGAACAGGGAGGCCTGGCGTGCTATGATTCATGGGGTTGCAAAGAGTCGGACATGACTGAGCGACTGAACTGAACTGAACACTAATCATAGGAAACTGACTAGTTATGTTAAGTTAGAGAGTATTTCAGAACAAGGAAAATTATCAGGGATAATGAAGTCCATTAAACAATTATAAAGAAATCAGTACACTAGGAGTTTCTTAACAATCTTTAGTGTGTATGCCCCTAGCAACAGTGAAGGGAAAAGGGATAAGAATTCAAGGAGAAACAAATGAATCTACTCTTACAGTTGGAGACTTTCACACCTCTCTATCAGAAATGAACCATTCAGCAGACACAAAATTAACAAGGACATAGTTGAACTCAACAGCACTATTAATCAACTGGATACAATTAACATCTGTAGACTACTTCACACAGCAACAGCAGATTATACATTCTTCTCAAGCTCACATGGAACATTTACCAAGATAAACTACTTTCTGGGCCATAAATCACACCTTAAAATTTTTTAAAAAACAAGTAGAAATCATACAATGTCTGCTCTTAGACCACAATGGAATTAAAGTAGAAATCAAAACCAGAAGTGTAAATGGAAAAATCCTAAAATACTCGGGCATTAAACAACACACTTCTAAATAACACAGGGGGGAAACAAAAGTCTTAAGAGAAATTTTAAAATATTTGAAACAAATTGAAAATAAAAATACAACTTAACAAGATTAATTGGATGCACGTGAACCAAGAACTTCCAGATGTAAAAGCTGGATTTAGAAAAGGCAGAGGAAACAGAGGTCAAATTGCCAAAATCTGTTAGATCATGGAGAAAGAAAGGGAATTCCAGAGAAACATCTACTTCTGCTTCATTGACTATGCTAAAGCCTTTGTGTGGATCAGAACAAAATGGAAAATTCTCAAAGAGATGGGAACATCAGACCACCTTACCTGTCTTGTGAAAAACCTGTATGAGAGTCAAGAACAAAGAGTTAAAACTGAATATGGAACACTGGACTGGTTCAAAATTGAGAAAGGAGTATGTCAAGGCCGTGTGTAGTCGCCCTGCTCCTTAACTTCTATGCAGAGTACACCATGCAAAATGCCAGGCTGGATGGATCACAAGCTGGAATCAAAATGCCAGGTGAAATATCAGTAGCTTCAGATATTCAGATGATACCACTCTAATGACAGAAAGCAAAGAGGAACTAAAGAGCCTCTTGATAAAGGTGAAGGAAGACAGTGAAAAAGCTGGCTTAAAACTCAACATTGAAAAAGCAAAGATCACGGCATCTGGTTCCATCACTTCATAGCAAATAGAAGGGGAAAAAGTGGAAGCCATGACAGATTTTCTTTCTGTGGGCTCCAAAGTCACTGCAGACAGTGACTACAGCCATGAAATTAAAGGATGCTTGCTCACTGAAAGGAAAGCTATGACAAAAGTAGAGATATCACTTTGCTGACAATGGTCCATATTGTGAAAGCTATGATTTTTCCAATAGTCATATACAGATGTAAGAGTTGGACCATAAAGAAGGTTGAGTGCCAAAGAACTGATGCTTTCAAATTGTGGTGTTGCAGAAGACTCTGAAAGTCCCTTGGACAGCAAGAAAATCAAACCAGTCAGTCCTAAAGGAAATCAACCCTGAATATTCATTGGAAGGACTGATGCTCCAATACTTTGTCTACCTGATGAAGAGCTGAGTGATTGGAAAAGACGGAAGACAAAAGGAGAAAGGGACAGCAGATGATGAGATGGTTAGATATCATCATGGACTCAATGGACATGAATCTGAGCAAACTCCAGGAGATCGTGGAGGACAAAGAAGCCTGGTGTGCTGCAGTCCATGGGCTCGCAAAGAGTCAGACATAAATTAGTGAGTGAGGAATGAACAAAAAGGCAGTGCTTTGAGGGAAATGGACAGCACTGACCATATATAAGAAAAGAAAGAATGATCTAAAATCAGTAATTTAAGCTTCCACCTTAGAAAACTGAATAAAGAAAAGTGAATCAAATGCAAAGCAAGCAAAGACAAGAAAGAAAAAAAAAGCAGGAAATGAAATTGAATAAAGGAAATCAATAGAGAAATTCAACAGCAATAAAAGAGTCCCATGAAAAGATCAATAAAATCAACAAACACCAAGCCAGCCTAAATAAGAAAAAAATGAGAGGTGATACAAATTACTATCTATCAGAAAGGAAAGAGGGGACATCAGTACAGATCCCATGGACGTTAAAGGATAATCGAGGAATATTATGAAAAACTCTATGCCCCCAACTTTGTTAACCTAAAAGAACCATTTCCTTGAAAGGCAATCTGCCAAAATTCACACACACACACAAAAGAAAAAGAAAACCTGCATACACATATTTTCTAAACAGGAAACCAGAAAAAGACAGTATTAGGCAAGAAAACTACAAACTAATACCTCTCATGAACATGGATGTAAAGATCCTCCAGTATTATTTGAATCTGTATCATTGTTATCTTCATAGCACTTATTATAATTATATATGGGAGACCCAGGTTCAAGCCCTGGGTCAGGAAGATCCCCTGGAGAAGGAAATGGCAACCCACTCCAGTACTCTTGCCTGGAAAATCCCATAGACTGAGAAGCCTGGTAGGCTACAGTCTGTGGGGTCACAAAAGAGTCGGACACGACTGAGTGACTTTCCCTTACACTGCAGTTGTCTGTCTCTTTCCCTAGTCCATTAGACTTCCAGCCCCCACAAGGGCAGGAGGCATTTCTTATTCATCTTTCTATACACAGTGCCTAGCAGAGCATTTGGCACACAGTGGGTATTCAATACATTCATGTTAAACTGAACTTTGTCAGATCCAAACCTTTCAGACTGGGAGCAATTCTAGAGGTTTTAAAAATCTGCCTTAGGGGCTTGCAGAATTGTACATCTGTTAGGTAGTAAATACATACTGTCTAAGATCACCGTTTCTACCTATATACTCAGTTGGAGTTACAGGCTCCAAATAAAATTAAAATGATAGAGAATGAATTTGTAAACAGTTGATTTATGTAATCAATTTGCCAACATCATCATCTTCATTAAAATAGCAGTGCTATGCTGAATTCCATTAAGGCTGGAAAATTACTTTCGAAACAGAAATAAATAAGCTTAAGTAAGTGACCGGGAGCTAAAATTACCTGCTAGTAACAGAGCTGTAAGTATGAATAGTAATTATTGAGAAATACTTTTCTGAAAAGAATTAAGTACCACTGTTGTTTATTTCAACTTGCTTTTATCCTTGTAAATAGAGAGAAATACGGTGAGTGCTATGGGCATTTACTTTACTTGAAATTGAGGTCTAAAGACCTGCAAAAGCATTTACTTCATTTGAAACTGAGGTTTAAAGACCTGTAAATATCCTTGGAGATTTATACATATATGTGTATATACACATATACCCATATAAAATTATATATATTACACACACACACATCTTAAGATGTCTACATTTTCAACTGAAACAATGTGATAAAATGATAGCATTCTTAGTTAAAAATTGGTAAGAACTGAGCTGGTATATTCCTACTGTATTAATTATCTTTCTAATACTTTTCCAGCTATCTAGGCTTTCAAAAGAAAACAGATAAATGCAGTGCCCATTTGCAGAGCACGCATTCGGTTTTAAAGGCCTCTTGAGGGTGGCTTGTCAATTTCCTTTGAAATCAAGGGGCTTAGAAAGATTCAGAGGTGGTATACTTGTATGTATTTTATCCCTTGTCATCACAAGGAATAAAAGATTTCTCTCTTATTTGAGCTATGAATCAAACCTGACCAAGGACTATTTCACCCAATTGCTATTTTGGAATTCAGGCACCTTAAAACCAAAAGAGAAAATACATTTTAAACCAATAACCTAGTTTTCCTACATCTAACTTTAAAGGAATTTTCTCCTTGTTTTTGCTAAGTATTCTTGGTATGCCAGGCTTCACTGGTGACTCAGTGGTAAAGAATCTGCCTGCCAATGCAGGAGGTGTGGGTTTGACCTCTGGTTTGGGAAGATCCCCTGGAGAAGGAAATTGCAACCCACTGCAGTATTCTTGCCTGGAGAATTCCATTGACAGAGGAGCCTGGTGGGCTATAGTCCATGGTGTTGCAAGAGAGTCAGATAAAACTTGGTGACTAAATAACAACAACTTGGTATGTCATCAGCAGAATCTGCCCATATGAACATTGTTCTAGGTAAAAAGAATGGTGATTGCTTTACACTGCTTATCCGTTATAGTCAATGATACCTTTAATGTAGGGTTCACAGTAAAGGCCTTCAGAATAAACTATTAGTTGATATCCTCTTAGTTTTATACACACACACACACACACACATATATCTCCACTTTAAACATAAGATTAAAAAAATAACAAAGTACTCAACATAAAGTCAATTACCTTGGCATCATGGCAGATATTCTTTAGAAGAGATCTCTAAACAGAATGTCAAGTGTAACCACTACTGCCTAAAATCATAGCAGAATGTCCACAGCATTCAGCCTTCCCCATATTAACTAGGATACAATTACTTTGTTAGTTTCCTGGAACAGGTTAGGAAGCTGGGGTGGCCATTTATAGTTTTTGATTCCTAATTCAGGATTCCCACTGAAAATACGAGAACTTCAACAAATTTTCATCAGTTTTGCAAGAAAATGTTTTCCCACTGAGCTAATATTGGAGTAAAAATTTAAAACAAGATACACTCCTAAAAAAAAAAACCACCACCAAATTGGCTTCAAAATTGCAACCCCAAAGCCACATCTCTCCTTCAGTATTTCCTTCTGCTCATCCTACTTGTCCATCAAGGAAGTATTGGCAAAGACGTGTTTATTATTTTGCTGAAAAACATCCTTAAAAGAGCAGCCCCCTAAGCCAAACAGCAGAATTATCAGGGGGGAAAAAAGACACACTGAAACAAGGCCTTGAGTGTGCTTGTGGTAATCATTAATAAAATGATTAAAAATTAACAGTTTAATTTTTTTGAGTGCTCTCTTAAAAAATTTTTTTTGAGTGTCACTGAAGTTTCACCACACTCACAGTTGAACCAAGAATAGTAAGATGGGCAATGAAGCCCATTAATAAAATCTGCTTATTCATTCACTCATATATTCAGGTTCCTACCATGTTCTGGAGATGTTGAACAAAGTAGGTTCAGAGTCAGTGCTAATATTAGGACCAATGAATGATCAATGCTAAAGTATTATGACTTAAATTTTCAAAAATCTTAAAAGACTAGTGTGAAATACAAGCAGCACCATAAGGTAAGTATCATGATAAAGGTGGACAGATGGCACTGTGGGAGTCTGCAGATGGTACGCATAGCCTCGGCTGGAGCAAAGGAGATATCCAAAAAAATTTTTTTTCCAAGATCACAATGCTTACACAGTCTTGAAGGATGAACAGAAAATGGAGATGAATATTCTCTAGATTTCTAGATAAATGGCTCAAAGTACATGAACACCATGTCCAGAAGTCATGTAATCATGTAGTCAGCAGTCATGTATAAGGATGTGAGAGTTGGACCATAAGGAAGGCTGAGTGCCAAAGAATTGATGCTTTCAACTTCTAGTGCTGAAGAATACTCTTGAGCATTCCCTGAACTGCAAGGAGATCAAATCAGTCAACCCTAAAGGAAATCAACCCCAGATATTTTTTGGAAGGACCAATGCTAAAGCTGAAGCTACAATACTTTTGCCACCTGATGTGAAGAGTTGACTCATTGGCAAAGACCCTGAGGTGGGGAAAGACTGAAGGCAAAAAAAGAGAAGGGAGTGGCAGAGGATGAAATGGTTAGATAGCATCCTCCACTCAATGGACTTGAATTTGAGCAAACTCCAGGAAATAGTGGAGGACAGAGG
>SJYC01028109.1:0-95492 GCA_006408675.1 Madoqua kirkii | reverse complement strand
CAAACCCATGGACTATCCAGTCCATGAATTCTCCAGACCAGAATACTAGAGTAGATAGCCCATCCCTTCCCCAGAGGATCTTCCCGACCCAGGAATCGAAACAGGGTCTCCTGCATGAAGACAGATTCTTTACCAACTGAGCTATCTGGGAAGCCCCTTCCCTTAAATATATGGATTAAACCCAATATTTGATTTTATTTGAATTGCATCTTGGAAAGGAACATACCATTGTTTGCTCTGGGTCCTACATTCTATAGGGAATAATAGAGTACACAGTCTCTAGTCAAACTAAAATGCTCTAACTGGTTTACTTGAAATTATGATCTGAGCTGCAATACTATAGGCATTTTTATAAAATATCTTCCTTTGTCTCTATATGAAAGTAAAAGCCAGGAAATTCTAGGCAAGAAAAGCTGCATGAGAAAGTGTGAAGATGCCAGAATGATTCACAAAGAATGTAAATGGTAATTAAAGTTGGTATAAAAAAAGCATTCTGTTGAGGAAATATGAAGTTTAATATTGGCGGTATGCTGAAAAGTATTAAGTCAGTTTGAGAAAACAGAATTTTATCCTGATGTTAATAGGAAATTATTCAAGAATTTTAAATAATCTAATCAAGTGATATTTCAGGAAGACTGACTTCCAGTTAATTTACCAGTAGAGTTTATCATAAATTAAAGGGAAGGAGTTGATTCTGTCATTTAATTTCTGTATATGATATTTTTTCTCAGCTTAGAAGTAAAAATAAAGCTCAAATAAATATCTATTTTTAAATACAAGGATTTGGACCATATGTCGAACAATTTGATACTAAGGACGATCTAAGGTATATTAAAGACACAGGAGAAATGAAAGTAATGCTAGTATACTTCTCACTCAGACCTCTCCATAATGACCTAAGAAAATGAGCCATTTCTTTACTTTGGTTTGAGTACCTTCCTGGACCACTTCTGTTTAGGTATAGATAGTCTGGCTTGATAACTAATTTAATTTCGCATCCACTCTTTGAAGTAAATACTATTATTCCCATTTTATACAGAGGGCATGTTTAGTCCAAAGTCATGCAGGAGAAAATGGTTGCAAGTGTATATTAACTCCCATTCTTCAGAAACTAAAGCCTGTGCTGTTCTATGATGTCATACTGCTTTCAACGCCAAATGCAGGAAGGTAGAGCCTACACTTACTGACATCTCTTTGCCTATTAGGAATTCTCAGAAGAAGCAGGAGTTTTAGGGAAATGTATTCGATAAAAAGAAAACATCTTTTTCTCAATTTTATTTGTAAAGAAACTGAAATGCACCGAATGGCCTTCAACTGACAGTTTACTCCAGTCGTATGAGAGCACAAGGGAACCAATACTGTCACAACAGTATTTGTTTACAGGAAATGTATTGAGTAACATCAAAATATAAGAATAAAATTTGAATATATTGGTAAATAAATTGTACAGATTCTTATAAAACAGACATAAAACCATGACAATTATGCAAAGAATAGTCAAATAAATGGTACATCAGAATTAGGGGCACTGCTATAAACAAAACAGATAACCAACAAGGATCTACTGTATAGCACATGGAACTTGTGCTATTAATATGCGGCAGCCTAAATGGAAGGGGAGTTTCAAAGAGAATGGATACATGCATATGTATGGCCGAGTCCCTTCACTGTTCACCTGAACTTATCACAACATTGTTAATTGGCTATATGTGAATACAAAATTAAAAGCTTTTTAAAAAAGAATTAGGGGTAAGATAGAAAAGTACAAAAAGAGTGCTAATTTATTATCACTATCAGGGAAGCTGGAGCTTATATCAAGAGAGTGAAGTGAGGTAGAAAAATTCTGCATGAGGTTTAAGATGTGAAAAAGTGTAGATGAACTATGCTAGATCAACCAGATAGCTGTACAGGCAAAACTGAACCTCAACGTCTATCTCACATCATACACAAAAAATCATTCATGATGGATTAATGACATATCATATAAAAGCTAGAACTAAACATTTCATAGATTAAAATATTTAAAAATCATTTAAAAAGAAGAATTTTGTGACCTGGAGATAGGCAAAGATATTTTAAAATGCAAAAGGCACTAACCATAAAAGAAAATTTGATAAACTGGACTTCATAAAAATGTCAACTTCTTGTCAAAAGTCACTGTGAAGAAAATAAAAATATAAGTAACAGGCTAGGAAATAATATTTGCAAAATAAATATCTAAAAACAAATTGAAAGCTGAATATATAAATCTTACCAGTGAATAATAAGAAAACACATTTTTTTAAATTCCAAAAATGGATGACACCTAAGTAACTTTGGAAAATGCTGTTCTGGCTGGAAACTATATGGTTAAAAATAAACGACCTGTTTACTGTACATAAACACTGACTCTGATGCTTTTGTTTCTTACAGGGATTCAAGACACAAAGTCTGAAACTAGATGTGCACTTGTATTAAATAATTAAGTAAATGGACAGCAGATGGTAGGAGGCAGGATTTTATGAATAAGCAAGAGAAGAAGTCTAGAATAAATTCTATCAAACTGGGTTAGAGTCAGAGACATCAATGAGAACTCATGTTTATATAGAGAATCAACACTCAAATGAATAGACATATAAGTTATAAATTATCATATTTGTGTAGGGGTAATATGACCAATCTAGATAGCATATTAAAAAGCAGAGACATTACTTTGCCAACAGAGGTTCGTCTAGTCAAGGCTATGGTTTTTCCAATGGTCATGTATAGATGTGAGATTTGGACTGTGAAGAAAGCTGAACGCCAAATAATTGATGCTTTTGAACTGTGGTGTTGGAGAAGACTCTTGAAAGTCCCTAGGACTGCAAGGAGATCCAACCAATCAATCCTAAAGGAAATGAGCCCTGAATATTCATTGGAAGGACTGATGCTAAAGCTGAAACTCCAATACTCTGGCCATCTCAGGCGAAGAATTGACTCTTTGGAAAAGACTCTGATGCTGGGAAAGATTGAGGTCAGGAGGAGAAGGGGATAATCGAGGATGAGATGGCTGGATGGCATCACTGACTCGACGGACATGAGTTTGAGTGAACACTGGGAGTTGGTGATGGACAGGGAGGCCTGGCGTGCTTCGATTCATGGAGTCGCAAAGAGTCGGACACGACTGAGCGACTGAACTGAATATAAATACAATTACTCCCTAGTATTGTCCCTTGTAAGAACCTAAAAACATTTCTTTAACCAAGTGATAAAGGCTAACATTGCCAGGAGTGATATGTAAATATCCCATTTGTTGTTTAGTTGCTAAGTGATGACTGATTCTTTGGCAACCCCATGGACTGCAGCTTGCCAGGCTTCTCTGTCCATGGGATTTCCTAGGCAAGTATCCTGGAGTGGGAAGCCATTCCCTTTTCCAGGGGATCTTCCCAACCCAGGAACTAAACCCATGTCTCCTGCCTTGGCAGGTAGATTCTTTACCACTGAGCCACTAGGGAAGTCCAATGTTGGTTTCTTAATATTGACAAATATACCATAAAAATGTAAAATGTTATCAGTCAGAAAAACGGATGAGAGGTATAAAGAAGCTCTCTGTACTATCATTTTCAGATTTTTTGAAAACCTATAATTATTCAAAAATAAAAAGTTTACTTTAAAAAATGGGCAAAGACTTTGACTGACACTTTGTAGGATAAGATATAATATGAATGAGCAACAAATAGATAAATAGATGCTCAAAATTGTAAGTCATAAAAGAAATTCAAAGTAAAACTATAATGAAAGGCCACTGCATACTCACTGGAGTGGCTAAAATTAAAAAAACATGGGCAATATAAGGAAATGGCAACCCACTTCAGTATTCTTGTCTGGGAAATCCCATGGATAGAGGAGCCTGCCAGGCTCCCCAGTCCATGTGGTTGCAAAGAGCTGGATACAACTTGGTGACTAAAACACCAATACCACCACCACCACCAAATGTTGGAAAGGATACAGAACTGTTTGTTCTCTCATACATTGCTGCTATGAGTGTAAAATGGAACAACCAATATTGAAAACTGTCAGGTACATTCTTATTAAAGACTGGTGGTTTCTTATTAGAGTCAAACACACATCTACTTAATAATTTTGAAATTCTACTTTCAGATATTTCCCAAAATAAGACATATGTTCACAAAAAGCCCTGAATAAGAATTGTCATTGCACCTTTATCCACAATAGCAAAACATAGGAACATGAAATGTCTATTAATAGGTAAGTGGATAAACAAGTTGTGATATATTCATACAAAGGAATACTACTTAGAAATAAAAGGGACAAGTTTCTGATACACATTGAAATATGGTACATCTCTGAAGCATGCTGAGTGAAAGAAACGAGAACAAAGCACATGGGTGTGTAATTCTACTTATCTGATTTTAAGAACAGGCGATACGTATTTATGGAGGAAGGTATCAGAACACAGGTTGCTTCTGGGAGGGTACAAAGTAAAAAGGACACAGGGTACTTAGGGTACTTTCTAGGATGATCAGAGTACTCTATCTTGATGTGGGGTAGACATCTGTCAAAATTCAATGAATGATCTACTTCGAGATTTGTCCATTTTGCTGTATAATTTATACATCAATTTAAAAAGTATAGGCAAGCAAGAGAAAGGCTCTGACTCAGCTCTGAAATCAGGTTGCTAAAGTATACCTTTGGATGAAAAGGAAAAGAACAGCTGTAGAAACAATGAACAGAAAAATATGATGTCTATTAACTCTCATTGAAGAATAAACTGTAAGAAAGTAACTGTGGTTTAGACTATAGACTAAGAAATCTCCTGTTTATAATTAAGGCCTCTCATTTGCTTTGCATATTTCTCTCTTATCCTTCCATTATAGCATAGAGATAGATGTAAATGACAATCTATTTCAGCCTCAGGAATTGAATATTATTCTACTCATTACAGCCCATCCCTGTCCCAGACTGAGACCAGCGCCACATCTTATGCAACAGAAGCTTTCAAAATTTATTTTGAATAATTTAATTTTCAAAAGGTTAAAAAAGGAAAGTCTACAGATAAATTACCTGAACATGCCTACTATATGAATTTCCCCCACTGACTCAGGCAAAGTGAAAGTGAAAGTGAAGTCGCTCAGTTGTGTCCGACTCTTTGCGACCCCATGGGCTGTAGCCTACCAGGCTCCTCTGTCCATGGGATTTTCCAGGCAATAGTCCTGGAGTGGATTGCCATTTCCTTCTCCAGGGGATCTTCCCAACCCAGGGATTGAACCTGGGTCTCCCGCATTGTAGACAGACGCTTTACCATCTGAGCTACCAGGGAATTATGAAGATAACACACATTAGTCAAAATTAAATGGAGTAGATGGCTTCAACATTTCCAAACATGAATATATGCTATACTTCCATTCTAATGTCAGGGAAGGAGGATGGATGTGTATAAACCCTCGAGGAGGGGTGCTCAGTACATTGCACATCAACAGTTAGGCTAAGAGGCTGATTTCATTATGATATGTCTACACTGAGCACTGCTCACTTCATGCAGGCTGTTCTGAGTTTTTCTATTACTTTCAAATGAAATCATCCATCTGTAGAAAATGAGCAAATGGAATATTCATGAGGTAAAAGATAATTTTTATCATCCCTGGAGAGTTTCTTTCTTTGGGTTGTTTATTACCTGCAGAGCTCAACTGTATGAAAATTGATTAAATATCATTTACCAATTATAGTGATGCCAGTACACATTCCTCAAAGCAAATACTAAATGTGTGATGATTCTGACAATAGAGGGAATACTTTCAGGGGTGGAATCAGGTTTCCTGGAGTCTGAATCTGACACAATTTGGGGAGTTTTGTTCTGTTTTTTTTCTTTAAAGACACAAAATTGTGAAACAAGATTGCTAAAATCTTTCCTAGGGTCTTAGAAAAGGCTATTAAAATAAAGGGTTTGGAAGCTTCATTAACTTAAAGATAAACCTACTCTTGCAAATTTTTTGGGCGGGAGTAAACAATGATATCAAAGGATTTGCAGTAGACAAATCCTTTTGTTTACTGCAAATCCTGTGATATCTGAAGCTGAAGCTCCAATATTTAGGCCACCTGATGCAAAGAGCTGACTCATTGGAAAAGTCCCTGATGCTGGGAAAGATTGAGGGTAAGAGTAGAAGGGGGCAACAGAGGATGAGATGGTTGGATGGCATCACTCATTCAATGGACATGAATGTGAACAAACTCTAGGAGATAGTGAAGGAGAGGGAAGCCTGGCATGCTGCAGTCCACGGGGTCACAAGGAGTTGGACATGACCGAGCGACTAAAGAACAACAACAATTTATAAAAACTATCAGGTAAGAATTTGAATTTTCTTAATCTGAATTGAAAATAAATGGCTAATGACTCATTTCTAACTGATCGTTTAACTGAACTTAACTATTGTACTTGCTTTCACTTTGTTTTTTTGGTGGGGAGAGATGAGGATAGTTCCTGTCTGAAATTGCTGTCAGGTTGCAAGCCACATTCTTAGTATTCTTTACTTGTAGGCATAGCTGTTCATGTAGTTTAGCACTCTTAGGCCTTGTTCCAGCAACCATAAATCCTTAAAATGAAGCAACTTCTAGTCCTTAAGTCTTAGGTGAGAGGAAGTCTTCCATTGCCAGCTTCTACCTTCTTGCCACACTACTAGAGGAATTAATCATTCCTTATCTGACCTTCCATAGCTTCTGTAGTCATCTCAATTACATTACTTTTTTTCCCCTTAGTTATTTAGGTTTGAGCTTAACTTTGTTACAATGGGAGCTCCTTAAGAGCAAGGAAATGGTCCTATTTTTAAATCTAAAAGGCCTACCTCATACTGTGGTTTAATAAATATCCACCAATGAATGAATGAGTGAGTGAGTGAATGGATGTTTTAGAGGTAAGCTACTTAAAGTAAGGACCAAAGAACAGATAATGCATTAGCATTATCAGGGAGCTTCTTAAAAATTTCCAGAACTTTCGCAGACCTACTGAATCAAAACGTAAATTTTAACAAGATACTTGAGTGATTCCTGCATACATTAAAGTTTGAGAAACATTGCGATTATTATACCAGTAGCTGTAAAGGAGGAGACAGTACCAAAAACATATAATCTTATATTTCAGAACAATCATTTTTTCATTTGTTCTTAATATTTGGCTATACTGATCATACAAACAAGGATCAAATTACCCAGGGGACTGTTATTCCACTTATTCTTTCTCGTAGGTAACAAAATAAAATACTAATTTAAAAAATACAAATAAAGGACTTCTCTGGTGGTTTAGTGGCTAAGACTTCACACTCCCAATGCAGGGGGCCAAGGTTCAATCCCTAGTCATGGAAGTAGAGCCCACTTGGTGTGATGCAGCTAAGACCCAGAGCAGCCAAATAAGTAAATTTAAAAAATGAAAAAACAAACACTAATAATAAATTTTAGTGAAAAAAAGCACAGATATAGTAGAGTTGTAGAAAGAAGATGATAAGGAATATGACAAATACTAACATGAATGCTAAGCTATCAATTCAGATCCAAAACTGGTGTTATGTCCTTTTTTTTTTTTTTTTTTTTAATCCTTTAAGAGCCCAGGCCTGATCATTAGAGACTTTGTAGATTGATGCATCTATGCCCTAGGAGCTCAAGATGGAGAAGTAATGCTGAAAATTAGATAAAATCGAATTTACCCAGATTTCAGTCCCAGCTCAGCTTTTAAAAATTATGTGCCTATGAATTCTCAGTTTGGAAACTGAAGTTCTGCTAAGTCGCTTCAGTCGTGTCTGACACTGTGCGACCCCATAAACGGAAGCCCAGCAGGCTCCCCCATCCCTAGGATTCTCCAGGCATGAACACTGGAACGGGTTGCCATTTCCTTCTCCCAAGGCATGAAAGTGAAAAGTTAAAGGAAAGTCACTCAGTCATGTCCGACTCTTAGAGACCCCACGGACTGCAGCCATCCATGGGATTTTCCAGGCAAGAGTACTGGAGTGGGGTGCCATTGCCAAACTGAAGTTCAGCTAGTTTTAATTTCATGAGAGAACAATAACTAGTACATTCAATTTACAGCCTTCCTCCTTAACCCCTTGTTGAACAGATCACCAAAGGTTGGACATTTTCCAGCTCGAACTATGAGAGAGAGTCATCTTGGTGTTATCTTAAGAGTAGCTATCTTTTCAGGCAGTTAGGTAATCTGTTGAAAAGAGTTACCACTTATTATAAATGTGATTAAGTCTGCATAGGTATAAACATATCCATTTGAAGAAGATACATTTCAATGCAAATCTTAAGAAAAGAAAGAGAAATTAAAAATTGCAAAGAACTGTCACCTATGGCAGAAGCTATTAGTCATGTCAGAGTGAAGGAATAATGACTGTCTTAGAGTTGCTCAGTTGTTCAAGGTGAACTTCAAAAGAATGAAGCAACTTCAAAGAAAATCACAGGACAAAGAGTATGAATCACAGTAGAGAGTGTGCTAGGGAATTAAGCATGTGCCTCTTCTAATTGCTATACAAGTTCAAAACTTGTCAAAACTTAGTTTTGCTTTTCAAAAACCACATTCTGAATTTTCATTCAACACAAATTAGAAAACTTGCATGTGGTTTTAGGTATAATATCTTGGTTGATTTCTATGTAATCAAGAAACCTAGAAAAATACTGTCATTGGGTAGAACTGATTCTTGTTCTGCCTCCATTAGTCAGGATAGCTTAGCTTATACTGTTGAACAAAATTAACCCCTGAATATCTGTGCCTGAATGATACACATGTTTGTTTCTTACATAAATCCTTTTAAAGTGGAGCAGTGTTCCCAGCCATTTCTTAAAAGCTGAAGGTCAAGAAGGGGCTTTTCCACTCACTAATTTCATAGTCTACTGTGTAAAATTAGTCACAAGACCCTATCTAACCTCCAAAAGACTAGGAAATGTATTCTATGCACACATGAAGAAGAGGAGAACCAGATGCTGGGGAGCACTAGTAATGCCACTAGTTAGATAATATTAACAGAGAGTCCCATATCAGTAGAGACAAAAATCACTGAGGAAAGAGAATACGCAGAAGCGCTGTTGTGGTGGATGTTCAGTTTCTAAGTCGTGTCTGACTCTTGCAGTCTCAAGGACTGTAGCCCACCAGGCTCCTCCAGCCATGGGATTTCCCAGGCAAGATTACTGGTTTGAGTTGTCATTTCCTTCTCCAGGAGATCTTTCCGACCTAGGGATCAGACTCACATCTTCTGCACTGGCAGGCAGATTCTCTACCGGGGAGCCACCAGGGAAGTCCATATACAGATACAGTTTGGGACAAAAAGAGAGGAAGTATCATTATTGGTCATGAACAGGATTACCTCATTTTTAGTGTAGAAATATCTAGAAAAATAATGTATTGGGCAATTCCTTTGAATCAACATGTAACTTTAATGTATTACAATTGCCCAGTGCTTAACAGAACTCCAGTACGGTAGCTCTGGAAAGGGAAAAACTGACCTGTGCCCTATGCTTTGGTTTTCTATTGCCATAGAACCACAAACTCAGTGGCTTAAAAACACTCACCGTTTATTACTTCGTACCTCTCTCTGTTAGAGGTCTGACATGGTATAACTAGATTCTCCACTGTGAGTTTCACTGGAATAAATCGAGTTATCACCCCGGTTGTGGTTTTTCATCTGAATCTCAGGGGTCAGATTCACTGGCTGAACTCATTTCTTTCTCACACTTTTCATGTGGCCCCTTAACCCTTCAAGCAGCAATGACAGGCCAGTCCTTTTCATGCTTCAGATCTCTTTGACCTCCTCTCTTGATTTTAAGGGATTCTGAAATTATATTGGGCCAACCCAGAAAATCCAAGATAATCTATCTGAAGGTCAACTTATTAGGAATCTTAGCTGCATCTACAGATTTCCTTTTGCTGTATAATGTAGTGACATTACCCAGGAATGACAGCAATTGGCAGAGGTCACAGGGACCATATCTCTGCCTACCATACTGTAATAGAAACCCGAATCTCTAATATTTCTGTTTCATATGGAAGCATTTTTGTTTTTTGCCTAACATGGTATCACAAAACAGACATAACTGTAATGTATATGGGTTCAAATGAGTGATGAGTTAAGGAAGACAAAGATTTAAAGAATAAACATGTAATTTGGGGATCAAGGTAGAAGAAGACAAATAATAGAGAACAGATCAAACTACGATATGTGTTGTAAAGTGTAGACATAAGTAATGAGAAAGAAGCAGGGGATGCGCAATTGGAAGGATGAAGGAGATAAGGTTGACACAGGGAATAAGTAGAGAGATTTTCTAGTGGGCTATCATATGGGTTATTAATAGCAAAGAGAACATTATAGTTGCTTGTGGTAATTCAGGTATTAAGAAACTCAAATATGGTGAAAATTTTAGGACTCCCCACTACATAAGTGAATTATAATGAATGAAGTGGTTTTGTTTTTCTGCATTAAATAATTGACCTTATGCAATCATCAAAACAAAGTAACAACTGAAGGAGACAGTATGCATATGAGTGTCGGTTCATAGTCAGCTACTCAAATAAATTAATGGTAGGGAAGGGAAAGTCGCTCAGTTGTGTCCAACTCTCTGCAACTCCATGGACTGGAGTCCATGGAATTCTCCAGGCCAGAATACTGGAGTGGGTAGCCTTTCCCTTCTCCAGGAGACCTTCCCAACCCAGGGATCGAACCTAGGTCTCCCACGTCTCCCACATTGCAGGTGGTTTCTTTACCAGCTGAGTCACCAGGGAAGCCTAAAATCAATAGTAGAGAGAAGACCAATTATTGAAAAAACTGACCATTATTAGCCAATATCAAATCAACAAACAGGGCTGGGAAGAATGTCTCCTAAACTAACAAATCACTGGATATAGTCATGGTGTCCCTTACCCATTTGCACTTTTTCCTGCCCACTGTTTGGTTGAGGTTCTAGTGCTTTTGAAAAGAACCAGTAATAAACTAGCAGAAAAAAAGAGGAAAAGTAAGAGACATAATGACCGTTTTCCAGTGTTCAGTGCTGATACTAACTTAAAAAAAAAAAGTGAGGAAGAGATTCTATGAAGTCAAATACATGTGAGGTGTGTTGATTTACACAAAGTTGAATAGATATATTTCATGCTGAGTTTTTTCAGAGACTTTAAAGTGCTAATGTGCTTTGTGAGTCTTTAATGGAGTAAAATAATTTGAAGATTTTCCAAACATCTATAACTAGAAAAATTTCTTTTAGTTCAAATGATGGCAGAGATGACTAGTTGTCCAAAGTTTGTGCTTTCTTTTCTATAGCAGAAAGTGGTATCTAGGAGACAACTTCCAGTAAGGAGTATATTACTGGCTGCTTTTGCTGCTAAGTATGACCATGTGACTGGTTCATGCCAACTGGATTTAAGGGAATCATGTGAGTAACACCTTGGAGCAAGGATTTGAGAAACAGGTATTCCTTCCCTATGGTCTCTTCCTGCTTGTCAGCTGGTACAGAGGTCAATGGCAGGCCTTCAAGATGAAAGGAACTTGGGTTTTTTTACCCCTGTGTGGAGGAAGTTTTCAGTGACCAGAATATGAAAATATATATATGTATATATATTCACATATATAAGACCAGTGATTTTTTTTTTCCCTTAAGAGACATTTGGCAATATCTGGAAATTCTTTTGGTTATCACAGTTGAGGATGGGGTAGCATTACTAGGTAGAAGCCAGGAATGCTGCTATTATTCTGCAATGCACAGGACAGTTCCCAGCAATAAGGACTTATCTAGTTCAAAATGTTAATAGTACCAAGGTTGAGAAATCCTTCATTAGACTGTTGGGTGAAAACAACAACAACAAACAACATTCTACTGTATTAAGTCCCAGAAATCTCAGGGTTTGGAATAGCAGCTACTGTTGCATTAACTCCTATGTAGTTTCTCCCAGAACTAATGTTCCAAAGACCAGATGTCAGGAAAACAAAGAAGACTACACAATCAATACTGTAAATACCGAGATAATACATCACGCTGGTCACCAAGACACTTTAACTGTACCCTCAGAAAATTTCTGAAATCTGTTCCAATCTCTATTTTCACTGGTAGTATCCTACTTGCTTACATTTTCTCCGTCCTGGTCTATCATAATAGTTTCTTAAATAGGTTCTTTGTCTCTAGTTGGCTTAGCTATTGTCACAACATTAAGTAGTGGCCAAAACAGGACTGAAACTTGTTTCTGCTTCTAAATCCCTTTACTTTTTCACTGAAGAATCAAAGACAGCCTAATACACAAGGATCTTGAACTTGAGGCCTGAAAACATATTTAAATCTTACTTTTTATACTAAAATTACAATTTTGGACAAAATAACTAAATGTGTGTGTGTATGTGTATATTTTACCTCATTTGTAAAATAAAAATAAAAAAAATAAAGTTTAAGAATATGTTTTTAGAATTAATATCCTGTGGTCATGTATGGATGTGAGAATTGGACTGTGAAGAAGGCTGAGCGCCAAAGAATTGATGCTTTTGAATTGTGGTATTGGAGAAGACTCTTGAGAATCCCTTGGACTGCAAGGAGATCCAACCAGCCCATTCTGAAGGAGATCAACCCTGGGATTTCTTTGGAAGGAATGATGCTGAAGCTGAAACTCCAGTACTTTGGCCACCTCATGTGAAGAGTTAACTTATTGGAAAAGACTCTGATGCTGGGAAGGAGGAGAAGGGGATGACTGAGGATGAGATGGCTGGATGGCATCACTGACTCGATGGACGTGAGTCTGAGTGAACTCCGACAGATGGTAATGAACAGGGAGGCCTGGCGTGCTGCGATTCATGGGGTCGCAAAGAGTCGGACACGACTGAGCGACTGAACTGAACTGATACTACTAAGAAAATGATAGTGAAAGTGAAGTTGCTCAGTCGTGTCCAACTCTTTGCAACCTGTGGACTGTAGCCCACCAAGCTCCTCCGTCCATGGGATTCTCCAGGCAAGAATACTGGAGTGGGTTGCCACTGCATGCATTAAATCATTACAAATCATTCATTACGGAAAAAGAAACATACAGTGTGCCAGGATCCCTGAACTTTCTGTTTTTCTTCTCTCTCGAGGCAAATATCTGCTTACCTTTCAATGAGTTTATTTAAGGTTGTGGGAAATCTCAAACGTTGTTCAAGCATGGTCATTCCACCAAGAAACACTGGTTGGCCAGAAAGTTCACTTAGGTTTTTCCAATAACATCATAGGAAGACCCGAAAAAACTTTTTGGCTAATCCAATATATACACAGGCCCGCATGGAATACTCAGACTTATGCTAATGTTTTCTATTTGGGACACTCAGGACCTGCAGTCAAATCACATCTGAGTTTCTTTTTGTAGTCATTCAATCTTTTCAGTGTGTTGGTTTTAAAGTTGCTCCTTTGTATGTACTATAACTAGGTTCTTAATTCTAATCACTTATTTATAATAAATTTAGATTCTGAAGAGCAAATGGAAAAAAAAAAAAAAAACCCTAGGTAAAATCTGACGTTGTCTCTCCTTTCTAGAATCCTTCATGTCCAAATTCTACCCCTCTACCAAATGTCTCACTTTTGCCCTGAAAACTTTCCTGAGATATCTGCTAATCTCCTTAGTCAATATCTCTCTTTGCGCATTGTTGTCTCTCCTTTCTGGAATCCTTCATGTCCGAATTCTATCCCTCTACCAAATGTCTCACTTTTGCCCTGAAAACTTTCCTGAGATATCTGCTAATCTCCTTAGTCAATATCTCTCTTTGCGCATTCATTCACTTTATTCATGTATTCATTCCCCAAATATTCATTAAGTACCACACTCTATGCAGAGACTCATTACTTTGGGCCCTAAACTCTGGTAATATCTTCTCTTATCACTTCTACTAGATTAGTGTTTCTACTACTCTCTTAAGAGAGTAGACCACAGATTACTGATCTATACATAGTACAGAACCCTATCAGTTCAGTTCAGTTGCTCATTCAGGTCTGACTCTGTGAGCCCATGAATCGCAGCACGCCAGGGCTCCCTGTCCATCATAAACTCCCGGAGTTCACTCAAACTCATTGCCATCCAGCCATCTCATTCTCTTTCATCCCCTTCTCCTCCTGCCCCCAATCCCTCCCAGCATCAGAGTCTTTTCCAATGAGTCAACTCTTCGCATGAGGTGGCCAAAGTACTAGAGTTCGAGCTTCAGCATCATTCCTTCCAAAGAACACCCAAGACTGATCTCCTTTAGAATGGATTGGTTGGATCTCCTTGCAGTCCAAGGGACTCTCAAGAGTCTTCTCCAACACCACAGTTACATAGTACAAAAACCTATATATAGTAAGTGCTTCACACAAAAGCTAGAGATTATCATTATTTTTTAACCATATGTTTTGCAAATATTTCAGTGACCCCCAAAGAGAGAATTCATACATCAAAAACATTCATAAAAACTTTAATTCATTGGTTCCTGTGTTTCACCTGTGGTGTTAACAAAAAGAATTAAAACTTAAGATAGATGCGTAAAACCAAATTATAACCTGGACAATACTGACCTATAAATTAGTATACTCAGGGGATAACATCAATTTTCTAGCCCATGTACAATAATTACACACTTAAAAGTTTTGCTAATGAAACAAGAATAAAAGCCTAATAATGTATAAAAATTATACCCAGCAAAAAAGTTTAGGGGACTAAGAATATGGTTTATATTATAAAGAACATATATTAGAATTTATATTATCATATGCAGTCTCTTAAGTATTCTGATTATGTAAAATAAATCAAAAGGCCTATATTTGTATAATCATTAACATTTAATATTAATAAGCAAATATTCTCAATTAATGCTATTTATATACAGTTCTGAATAGCAAAGTTTCTTTAATTTTCCTCCAGGATATTTTTCTATCAGAAGTTTTCTTATGTAGAGCTGTTCAGTTTGATGCTTACATGCCACATTTTAAGAAAACTCCTTTTACCTGCCCCGTTTTTGCTGAGAAGATTCCTTTCAACTTTTCTAAGAAATATCAGAGAGTATTTTCTCTCAAGCGAATTTGGAGTTGGAGTTAGCTTAGGCATTTGAAAGCAGGAAATCTCTTTTCATTTGCTTATCCCTAGTAACTAATGCAACATTTGCTTCATGACAGAAACAGCAAATGCTTGCTCAGTGAATGAATGAATTTTACCCTCCTATGACATTCAACTTTAAATATATAGAAAAAAAATACCAACTTTTTAATTTTTCTAAGCATTTTCAGCTATTATTTTGTTAATATTAAATAAATAGCTAAAGACCTAATTGTAACATAATATAACATTGATATAATATTAGCATTAACATAGCAATCAGTGTATTTCAATATTTTTAAGTGCTAGTATTTATATACAAATTTCTGATGACATTTGACATTTCAGAGGTATCATACTATAACAAAATAACAGCACAATAATGTATAAAATTACATTCACCAGATGAATTTAGGGATTAAGAATACTGTTTATATTATGAAGAATTTTGAAATATATCAAAAGGCTTGTATTTGTATAATAATTAAAATTTAATATTAAGAAGCAAATATTCCCAATTAATACTTTCTAAGTATTAATGCACTCATGATTATTAATAGGGCAGAAGGAGAAAGGGGTGACAGGATGAGATGGTTGGATGGTATCACTGACTCAATGGATATGAGTTTGAGCAAACTCTGGGAGATGGTGAGGGACAGGGAAGTCTGGTGTGCTGCAGTCCATGGGGTCACAAAGAGTTGGACACAACTTAGTGACTTAACAACAACAATATAATTCAGAATTCAATTACAGTATTCTAACTATTGGCTTCCCTGGTGACTCAGACGGTAAAGCGTCTGCTTGCAATGCAGGAGACCCGGGTTCAATTCCTGGTTTGGGAAGATCCCCTGGAGAAGGAAATGGCAATCCACTCCAGCACTCTTGCCTGGAAAATCCCATGGATGGGGGAACCTGATAGACTACAGTCCATTAGTTCCTATCATAAGAAAGACACAAATGAGAAGAAGGCTCTATATAGTAGACTTTTCCTTCTTGGGTATTTAATAACAATGAAGTGAAAGTATTAGTCACTCAGTCATGTCTGACCCTATGGACTGTAGCCCATCATGCTCCTCTGTTCATAGAATTCTCCAGGCATGAATACTGGAGTGGATAGCCATTCCCTTCTCTAGGGGATTTCTAGGATTCAATCCAGATCTCCTGCATTACAGGCAGATTCTTTACCATCTGAACTGCCAATATTTAATTTTTACTATATCCATTAAAGTTTATAAAATAGTTCCACATATATCTTCTAATCTCATCTCACCACAACTTTCGGAGATGGGTTTCAATATTCTGGTACCACAGCCTGAGAATCTGAGGCTTACCCAGAGAGATCAGTACGTGTGTACAAAATCACACACTGTAGCTTTTACCTACCCCACTCTCCAATTTATAGAAATTCACTCTAGAGTTTAAAGATAGATGTAGAAACATATGTTTAAAACTAATTAAATGACTGTTAAAAACCTTTTCTAATTCCATCACTAATTTGGTGAAACTGCAAATGAACAAAAATGGTAATAAAATCCTTGGCTAATGAATGGCACAATGAAGATGTTAATAAGTCAAATACTTAGGTATATTTTGTGAAACTCATCAAGTCAGTGTAATGGGAATTCTGGGCATGTCTTGCTGCTGTTAAACCTCCCACTAGGGCAGCAGACATAAAGCTGGGTCAGGTTCCCAAACAGGCCAGAATGTTCTGGGATGTTACTGTTCAGCTCCCAAATAATATTAAATGAGCATGATGAGAACTTACAAGGATTAATTCATTGCTAGGATGGGATGGCAATAGAAAATGTCAAGGATGTAGTACAAAAATAGAGCAGATGACTCAACAATGAGTAGGGATTATGTGGTAGTCAGACAAGAAGCACCATAGAATTGAATGAAATATTACCATCCTGGATAAAAAGCTGATGGAGATAGAAAATAGTATGAGAAATGTGCTTTAATGGGTGGATAAATTCCCTTGGACTGCAAGGAGATCCAACCAGTCCATTCTGAAGGAGATCAGCCCTGGGATTTCTTTGGAAGGAATGATGCTAAAGCGGAAACTCCAGTACTTTGGCCAACTCATGTGAAGAGTTGACTCATTGGAAAAGACTTTGATGCTGGGTAAGGAGATCAGCCCTGGGATTTCTTTGGAAGGAATGATGCTAAAGCGGAAACTCCAGTACTTTGGCCACCTCATGTGAAGAGTGGACTCATTGGAAAGGACTTTGATGCTGGGAGGGATTGGGGGCAGGAGGAGAAGGGGACGACCGAGGATGAGATGGCTGGATGGCATCTCTGACTCGATGGACATGAATCTGAATGAACTCTGGGAGTTGGTGCTGGATAGGGAGGCCTGGTGTGCTGCGATTCATGGGGTCGCAAAGAGTCGGACACGACTGAGCGACTGAACTGAACTGAACTGTAAACAACACATTTCTAGGAATGTAATCCCTCTGAAGATACTTCTCTGTATTTCTATATACTGGCATCTATACATTAAAGTATCCTGTGTGCAGTGTTCAGTGGGCCATGCTATGCATGGGTGGGCCAGGACCAGCCTACCTCAGAGCCTCTTGTTCTTGCCCCAGGCTTTGGAGGCACACAGGTCTACATTAATTGAAAACAACAACAACAACAATCTTCATCATCATAGTGGACATAGAGAATGCATCCTTTTTCCACTCTTCTACCCTCTCTTTGACACACACTGTAACATTAGTCTGCGAAGCATGCCTTTATTCTACTCAAGTGCCAGGGTCTAGGCCTCCAGGTTCTTGGCAGCAAGACGTGCAGGATGGACGACAGCGCGCTTCCCATCCACACAATACCGTCTCTCCATCTCCTCCTGCATGCCTGTTCCCACTGTTGTCTAGACATCTCTGGCTTTATTACAACAGAAAGGCTATAAAGACTTTGATGAAAGATCCAAGAAAGAGCTCTAACCTAGGCTAGAGGAAGTTAAGAGTAGTCATTTCCAGTTACCCATCTGCAGGAATTTAGCCAGGAAGGGAGGTATTGCTAGGAGGAAGGTTGGAACAGCTAAGCATTCGGCAACCCCATCCTGGGTTGCCTCTATCTCATGACCAAGCCTGTCAGAGGTCCTAAATTTTCCAGAGGCTATTTGCTCTTTCACTGTCTGCCTCACATTTATTCTTGGAATCCTTGAATAAAATAATTTGAGGGAAAGTCAAAATAAAGGATCAATGGCTGTATAAGTTCCTAGGAATAGGCTGGGGGAAATCATCATAATAGTAACAGCTATGATATATACTCTACCTATTGTTTGGGGTCCTTTTCTCAGCACCTTACATATATTACCTGATGCAGTTCTCAAACAAACTCTGTTAGGTAAATCATTACCCTTATCACAGGAAGGAGCTAGCTCAGTCACTGCACAAAGTCATACAAGCCAGGGTAGGATTTCAGAGTGCCGCAGCCTGGTGGGCCCAGTGCTCTTAACCACACTCACATCTGCACGTTGTTTTACACACCCCACGCCCCAGTTCCCAGTCCTCAGCTTGCAGACCTTATTCCTACTACACCAAACTAGAAACAGTTTACTGAACTTGATATGCTTTCTCTGAGTCTTTGTTTATAAATTATTTTCCTTTCCTCACGGATTGCCCTTCCTTAATCCTCATCTCCTTTGGGGAATCTTTTCTATACATGAAGATTAAAAAAAAAAATCTTATATAAAGCCCATTTTAAAATTAAGATTTATAAAAATTTCACCTCTCCTGAACTCGATAATAGTAATTACTTCCTCACTTGATTCCCACTGCACTTCTTATATAGCCGTCAATTCAAGTTTCATTTGTCCATTTACGTATCTTTATCATCTGCAAGCCTGAGCCCTCCTTGAAGACATGGGCTCTGTATTTCACTCCTCTTTGCTGTATCAGTGCATTATATAAGGTCTCTCACATAGTAAATGTACTTAATAAAGATTTCTTTAATAAATGAATGAATGAATGATTAACAATAAATGGATAGCTTTTAAGAGCATATGGTATGATTTTATGTATTCTCTTGGTTTTTTATATAGACACACACACACACATATGACAAATACTCATGCCACTATATGGCGCCAATCATGAACACCACAGAAAACTGAAAAAGCTAGGTTCAGAGAAACCAGTATCAGTTCCTCCAACCTTAAATCCTGCTCTGGAGATGTGGAAATACCAGTTCTTTCCCCAGAATCAGGAAGGACTTGTGTCAGGGTTTTCAATCATCGCAAATTGATTTGTCCATTTTCTTGCAGAATATTCTATTTTCTTATTGAAGTATAGTTTGTTTACAACGTTCTGTTAGTTTCTTATATACAGCAAAGTGGTTCAGTTATATATTTTTCTTTCCCCTTACAGGTTATTACAAAATGTCAAATATAGTTCCCTATGCTCGACTTAGCAGCAGCAGCAGCATGCTACACAGTAGGTCCTTGTTGGTTATCTATTTTATACCTAGCAGTGTGCATAGGTTAATCCCAAACTCCTAATTTATCCCACCCCTTGCCTTTCTCCAGGGTATTCTACTGTTTATCATTTCACCAGAATATGATTCAAGGCAGCTCTCTCTCTCATGGTTTTGTTGTTTTTACCACCAGCTCTGTGTCACTGTGATTGGACGTACACAGCAGGGCCAACAGAGGTTCATATCCCCTCATATCCTCCTCTTTCCCAATACAGATTCCTCGATGATAAAGTTTCTCTGTTTCTCACCTTTATGTTTCCCATAGCATTAATCACACTCTTTTACCTAGAGGAGATGCCCCGATATATATTTATAAAATAAATATGTAAGCTTATAATGCTATCTCTATGTAGTCAGTTTATCGCTCAAGTTTTTATATTGCAAACTACATGTTCGTTTGCTTTTCTTCCAGTTTTATTGAGCTATAACTGACAAAAGAGCTCAGCTGGTAAAGAATCTGCCTGCAATGCAGGAGATCCCAGTTTGATTCCTGAGTCAGGTAGATCCCCTACAGAAGGGACAGGCCAACCTCTCCAGTATTCCTGGGCTTCCCTGGTAGCTCTGATGGTGAGGAATCTGCCTGCAGTATAGGAGACCTGGATTTGATCCCTGGATTGGGAAGATCACCTGGAGGAGGGCATGGCAACCCACGGCAGTATTCTTGCCTAGAGAATCCCCATGGACAGAGGAGCCTGGTGGGCTACTGTCTACGGGGTAGCAGAGAGTCGGACATGACTGAGCAACTAAGCACAGCACAACTCACAAACAACACTAAGTTTAAAGTCTATGACAAGATGATTAAACTTAAGTACATCATCAAGCAATTATCGCAGTAAGTCTAGCGAGTAGCCATCACTTCACATAGATACAAGATTAAAAAAATAGTAAATCCTTTTTTTCTGTGATGAGAAGTCTTAGGATTTACTTTTTAAAAAACTTTCATATATAACATCCCTACTATTTATCTATCACATAAGCAGAAGTTCATACCTTTTGACCGCCTTTATCTAATTCCTCCTACCACCAACCCCAGTTACAGGTAACCACAAACCTTATCTCTTTTATATGAGTGAGTTTTTTTGTTCTGTTTTTTTCTTTGATTTTGAAGTAATAATTGACCTATAACACTATAGTTACTGTTACATGACGTAGTGACTTGGTATTTCTATACATTTCAAAATGACACCATGACAATTCTTTACCATATGAGGCACCAGGGAAGTCCAAGTCTTGTTACATAATGTCAATTTATTGCTCAATTTTTATCCAAAATTTTGTTAGATTTATAAGCAATCTTCTAACTAGGATACCGATATATTTTTAAGCTTCTAACAGAAATATTTCTGTGCTATTAGTTACTAAGGATGGTATTTATATTTTACCTATTGGTTTTGATTCATTTAGAATACCAGATTATAAATTCTCTAATTTAGCTTCTCAGAGCTGCCTACTAGCATGACTTAAGTGTTTGTGAACAATCCATGAGCTTAAACAGGCACTCCCTGAAGTCAAGCATAATGTATAAGAAAGTCAATTCATGCATAAAGGACTAGCCTTATACCCTTCATTCTACTGCAGAAATGGAAATGTCAGATAAATCCCTAACAAATGTGAAGATTGGTCAAACTCAGACTCACAAGTCAAACAAGATTTTAAAACTCAAATAGGTCAGTGTAGAATCAACAAGAAGTACTCCTTCAAGAGCACACATATCATAATACACATAAAGTGACTTATCCATAACATGGGCCAAAAAAGAAGTACGTTAAAGAAAGACTTAAATCAACTTACTTCATACTTTTATGCATCAAACACTCAACTAAGCCAAACCAAACAAAAAAACACTTTCTGCAAGCTCAATACATATCAGGCACTCTGATAAATCTTCAGGCAGATATAAAGACAGAATCTTTGCCTCCAGGAATTACAGATGCCTAATCAAATAGAGCGTGGCATGTACTGCAACAGAGTTAAGTTTAAACTTCACTGGAACACAGAGGAAGGTGCAATTGACAGGAGAAGGTGGGGTGGGAGGCTTCACAGAGGAGGTGGTATTTCAGGAGGCTCTGCCCTAAGGAGGAACCAAACTTTGTGAGATTAGGAGAAGACACTCCAGGCACAGAGAAGAAAAAATGCGAAAACACGCAGGTTAGGCAACATCATGGAATGACTGCAAAAATAATTCTGTGTGACCAGAGGGAATGAGGCCTAGGGAGAGAAACATACAATTGTTATGGATATAAAGGAAGCCAGCCACTGAATGAGATTTTTTAAGGGCATGGAGATCATGGAAAACTGCAAAGAGAGCTAAACATGCCCATGTATGTTCGCCACCGAGCCATTTATCTGCTTTTATCACTGCACCTATAACAAGTTATAGTTATTTGTCCACAATCGTTTTGTTTTCTTCCTTTAAACTATGAGTCTCTTGTGGGCAAAGCTAAGACACAGATAGCCACTAGGCACACTATAAGATGCTCAACACCATTGATTATTAAAAAATGCAAATTAAAACTACAATGAGGTATCAGCTCACACCAGTCAGAATGGTCATCATCAAAAATCTATAAATAATAAATGCTAGAAAGGGTGTGGAGAAAAGGGAACTCATAAACTGTTGGTGGGAATGTAAACTGGTGCAGCAACTATTGAGAACAGTAAGGAGGTTCCTTAAGAAAATAAAAATAGAGTTTCCATATGATCCACTAAACCCACTCCTGGCATATAGCTGAAGAAAACTCTAATTCAAAAAGACACATGCACTCAAATATTCATAGCAACACTATTTACAATAACCAAGACATGGAAGAAACTCAGATATTCATCAACTGATAAAAGGATAAAGAATATGTTGTACATATAGACAATGGAATACTACTCAGCTATAGAAAAAAATAAAATAATGCCAAACAACATGGATGGGCCTAGATACTATCATACTAAATGAATAAGAGAAAGATAAATATCATATGATGTCACTTAAATGTGGAATCTAAAATATGATACAAAGGAACTTATTTACAAAACAAACAGACTTCATGCACACAGAAAGTAAACTTATTGCTAAAGGGACAAGGGGATAGATAAAACCACAAGTTGGGATTAGCAGATACACTTTTCTACATATAAAACAAACCACAAAGACCTACTGTATAGAACTGTGAACTACATTTAATATCTTATAGTAAATAGTCAACTATAATGAGAAAAAAATATGAAAAAGTTTCATATATGTGTGTATGTGTATATCTCTCTCTCCAGGATATTTTGCTGAACACAAGAAACTAACACAACATTGTAAATTAAATATACTTCAATAAAAAGTTAAAAAAATAACAACTACAAAGAGTATATTGAATGAGCAAATTATACCTTCTCATACCACAAAGAAAAAGAAATGCAAGAAGACAAAGTGGTTGTTTGAGAAGGCTTTACAAGTACTTGAAAAAAGAAGAGAAACGAAAGGCAAAGAAGAAAGATATGCCACCTGAATAAGGAGAATAGCAAGGAGAGATAAGAAAGCCTTCTTAAGAGAACAATGCAAAAAATAGAGGAAGACAATAGATGGGAAAGGATAGAGATCTCTACAAGAAAATTGGAGATACCAACCAAGAGAACATTTCATGCAAAGATGGGCACAATAAAGGACAGAAATGATATGGTCCTAATAGAAGCAGAAGAGATGAAGAGAAGGTGGTAAGAATACACAAAAGAAGTATACCAAAAAGGTTTTAATGATCCGATAATCACAACAGTGTGGTCACTTACCCAGAGGCAGATATCCTGGAATGTAATGTCAAGTGTGTGGGTATATGTGTGTGGGTGTGCATGCCCACACACGCACGCTCTAACTAGCCTCAGTTGTATCTGGCTCATAGTGACCCTATGGGCTACAGCCCACTAGGCTCCTCTGTCCATGGGATTCTCCAGGCAAGAATATTGGACTGAGTTGCCATGCTCTCCTCCAGGGGATCTTCCCAAGTTAGGGATCAAACCTGCATCTTTTGCAGCTCCTGCACTGCAGGTAGATTCTTTATCTCTGAGCCATCAGGGAAGCTCTGGGAAGTCAAGTGGGCTTTAGGAAACACTACTATGAACAAAGCTAGTGGAGGTGATGGAATTTTTCAAACATTAAAGATGATGCTGTTAAAGTGCTACATTCAATACGTCAGCAAATTTGGAAAATTCAGCAGTGGCCACAGCATTGGGAAAAGGTCAGGTTTCACTCCAATCTCAAATAAAGACAATGCCAAAGAATGTACAAACTACCATACAGTTGCATTCATTTCACTGGCTAGCAAGATAATGTTCAAAATTCTTCAAATTAGGCTTTTCCCATACATGAAACAACAACTTCCAGATGTACAAGCTGGGTTTAGAAAAGGCAGAGGAACTAGAGATCAAATTGGCATCATCCAACGGACCATAGAGAAACCAAGGGAATTCTGTGAAAAAAAAAAAAAATCTACTTCTATTTCATTGACTACATTAAAGTCTTTGACAGTGTAGGATCACAACAAACTGTGGAAAATTCTTACAGAGATGGGAATACCAATCCACCTTACCTGCCTCCTGAGAAACCTTAATGCAGGTCAAGAACCAAGAGTTAGAACTAGATATGGAACAATGGACTAGTCCAAAACTGGGAAAGGGGTACATCAAGGCTATATATTATCACCCTGCTTATTTAACTTATACGCAGAGTTCAGTTCAGTCACTCAGTCATGTCCAACTCTTTGTGTCCCCATGGACTGCAGCACGTTAGGCCTCCTGTCCATCACCAACTCCTGGAGTTTACTCAAACTTATGTCCATTGAGTCGGTGATACCATCCAACCATCTCATCCTGTGTCACCCCCTTCTCCTCCTGCTTTCAATCTTTCCCAGCATCAGGGTCTTTTCAAATGAGTCATTTCTTCACATCAGGTGGCCAAGGTATTGGAGTTTCAGCTTCAACACGAGTCCTTCCAATGAATATTCAGGATTCATTTCCTTTAGGATGGACTAGTTGGATCTCCTTGCTGTCCAAGGGACTCTCAAGAGTCTTCTCCAATACCACAGTTCAAAAGCATCAATTCTTTGCTGCTCAGCTTTTTTATAGTTCAACTCTCACATCCATACATAACTACTGGAAAAACCATAGCCTTGACTAGATGAAACTTTGTTGGCAAAGTAATGTCTCTGTTTTTTAATAAGCTGTCTAGGTTGGGCATAACTTTTCTTCCAAGGAGAAAGTGTTTAATTTCATGGATGCATTCACTATCTGCAGTGATTCTGGAGTCCCTCAAAATGAAGTCCATTACTGTTTCCATTGTTTCCCCATCTGTTTGTCATGAAGTGATGGGACCAGATGCCATGATCTTAGTTTTTTGAATGTTGAGCTTTAAGCCAACTTTTTCAATTTCCTCTTTCACTTTCATCAAGAAGTTCTTTAGTTCTTTGCCTTCTGCCATAAATGTGGTGTCATGAGCATATTTGAGGTTATTGATCTTTCCCATTCTGTTATTTTCCTCTATTCTTTGTATTGATCATTGAGGAAGGCTTTCTTATCTCTCCCTGCTAATCTTTTCAACTCTTGATTCAAATGAGTATATCTTTCCTTTTCACCTTTGCCTTTGGCTTCTCTTCTTTTCACAGCTATTTGTAAGGCTTCCTCAGACAACCATTTCTTTTTCTTGAGGATGGTCTTGATCCCTGCCTCTTGTACAGTGTCACAAACCTATGTCCATAGTTCTTCATGCACTATGTCTATCAGATCTAATCCCTTGAATCCATTTCTCACCTCCATTGTATAATTTTAAGGGATTTGATTTAGATCATACATGAATGGTCTGATGGTTTTCCCTACTTTCTTCAGTTTGAGTCTTAATTTGGTAATAAGGAGTTCATGATATGAGCCACAGTCAGCTCCCAGTCTTGTTTTTGCTAACTGTATAGAGCTTCTCCATCTTTGGCTGCAAAGAATATAGGCAATTTGATTTCAGTATTGACCATCTAGTGATGTCCTCAGATATGCATATGCTACCACTCTAAAGGCAGCAAGCAAAAAGGAACTAAAGAGTTTTTTGATGAGGGTGACTGAGGAGAGTAAAAAAGCTGACTTAAAACTCAGAATGCAAAGACTGAAGATCATGGCATCTGGTCCCATTACTCCATGGCAAATAGATGGGGAAAATTTGCAAGTAGTGACGTATTTTCTTTCTTTGGGCTCCAAAATCACTGCTGATGGTGACTGCAGCCACAGAACTAAAAGACTCTTGCTCCTTGGAAGGAAAGCTATGACAAACCTAGACAGCATATTAAAAAACTGAGATACCATTTTGCCATCAGAGATCCATCTAGTCAAAGCTATGGTTTTTCCAGTAGTCATGTATGGATGTGAGATGTGGACCATAAAAAAGACTGAGAGCCAAAGAATTGATGCTTTCAAACTGTGGTGCTGAAGAAGACCCTTGAGAGTCCTCTGGACAAAAAGGAGATCAAACCGGTCAATCATAAAGGAAATCAACCCTGAATATTCATTGGAAGGACTGATGCTGAAGCTGAAGCTCCAATATTTTGGCTACCTGATGAGAAGAACCAACTCAACAGAAAAGATTTTGACTCTTTAGGAACATTTTCCAGATTTCTTCTATTGCCTTTTAATCAGCTTCAATCATGCCTCTTTTAATTGCATTGATCATAAGCTTATTATGATTCAAAGCAATTTAGAGACTAATTGTTTTTGGCACATGAACCCTTGACACATTTATATTAAACCTCATTGGCACTTACTCAATTGATGCATCTTGGCAACTGCTCTGTTAGTTATTATGAACTGGCAATCAGATTTTAATCAAAGTTTTAGTCTTAACTATGTACTGAAAATTTACATGTGGTCCATGCCAGCTAATTTAGGGGAAAAGAAGTCCAAATGGTTCTTTGAATTTTGGCTAAGTGATCGTCAATGTTGACACCCATGTGATTCTAATTCAATGCTTCGCAGACTGATCCAATGTTATATATGAAAGAAAGAGGGGTTGTTTGAAGAATAAGGTTGTTTGAAGAATATTTTTATATCACTTAAAAATATAATTTTGTGAGACCAAAATTATAATTTAGAAATACAAGTAAGATAATACCTGTCTTTTAGAATCTAGCAGAAAAGTGTGTAAATCCTACTAGAGATTATGCCCTTTGTACACTTGGTGTTCAAAATGGCTGGTTGGTGTCAAACAATGGTCAAGCATGTGGACTCTGGAGTAATATTCCCTGAGTTCAAGCTCAGTTCCAACATTTACAAGTTGTGAGCCTCGGGTACACTTTAAAACTCTCAGCCTTAGTTTTCTCATGTGTTAAATGAGGATCAGAGTCACATTTCCAAGACAATGTTGTGGTGAGGATCAGATGAATTACTTAAAGAACCATTTGCCACAGTTCCAGGTTTCTCACATACCCCCTAAAGAAGTTGGAGACTGTAATTATACTGTGGTATGCACTCAAATAACGAGACAAAATGATAAAGTGGTATAAGAAAGGTACAGATAAAACTCTCTAGCTACATTGTCTTTCAAATTACTTTTTAATGGAAAAGTTATAAACCAGAGAAGGAAGAAAATGATGCTGGCAGGTATCCCTGTAATAAAAAAGAGCAAACACAGAGAAAGAAAATCAATGGAGGATTTAAAATGTTCTTTTTGCTGTGACATCTAACCTCCTGCTTCCAAATTTTTCCAATACAATAGTATAACCATTTTTAATGAAGAGCTGATACCACATTGCTATTAATCCATGTGACCCAAGTGGTTCACAAAACAGGGGTTAATGGTGTCAGTATTTCTGACAAATACTTTAATTGAATCTCAACAAGCAGCCTGATGTCCAGAGTGGGTAGAGCATTGCAATATAGAATGTAAGAGATGGAAAATGCATAGTCTCTGAGGGAGCTCATAAGTGGCTGGGAGCATGTCAAATGCTACTTTGCGGGGGCTATAAGAAGAAACAAAGTATATGGCCCAGAAATCAATAGTAAACAAAGACCTAGCATTTTAGAGTAAGGGTCAGGAAGGCTGGACTGAGCTACTGGGCACACGTGAAACGTGGAACTGCTGGCTCCACGGGAAAGGACCTGCCTGACGGTGCAAGAGATGCAGGTTCAATCTCTGGGTCAGAAAGACCCCCTGGAGAAGGACATGGCAATCCCTTCCAGTATTCTTGCTGGAATATCCTTGAGGATCCGGTGGGCTACAGACCGTGGTGTTGCAAAGAGTCACAATTTAAGAGACTAACGGCAACAACAATAGTAGTAAAGAATAAAGGTTTACAACCTGGATTCTCCAATTTGGATATGCATTTGGATTAACTGAGGATCTTAGTAAGAAATGCAGATTCAAGTTCAGTAGTTCCAGGGTGGGCCTGAGAGTCTGCATTTTCACAGCAGCGCCACTGATGCTGCTGCCGCTGCTCTGAGGCTTCTCCTTTTGAGCAGCCAGGCGGAAGAGCACAGACCCTGCTTGGGTTTGGGTTGTGGCCCGTTCTCTTACCAGCCACCTGACCTTGGCCAAGTCAGTTAACCTATCTTTGAGTCTTTTTCTTTTTAATCTGTAAGACGAGAATAAGATCAGTATCTAACTAAAATGGCCAATGCAAGGGCTAAATTAATGAAGAAAAAGCATTTAAAACAGCACCCAGTACTAAGCAAGAACTTAATAAATGTAATTTATGAATAAGTAAGGATCTCTCATTATAAACATTTAGCCAGTCAACAGAGACGAACATCCCACAAATTTTAATTGAGTTTAATTCACCACAATAATTTATTTTAAGCCATTAATGTCAGCAATCACATTAATCTCCATATCCGAACCTTGGCATGTTATAATTTTTCAAGTCAGTGAACTCAAAAAAGAAGCGAATTAACAATTCTCTTGGTGGTAACCATACTCACAGGCATGAACTTGTCATTATATAACATAAACTTCTTAATCTACTATTTTCATGAAGAATGCAACACAAATAAGAACTGAAATATTTACAAATACCCAAAATGTATCATGCTAGTAGCCCCACAGCATTATAAACACTGTTTTTTTTTGTATAAATCTCTTTTTACAACTAGAATTATTCTATTTGTTTATGGCCTATCTCCCTCATCATGAATTTAAGCTCCTTAAGAGACAATTATCTCAGCATATAGCTTATATAGCATATAGCTTGCTGCTTGATATTAGACATACTATTATAAACAAATGTTTTCAAAAGTATGAAATAAATTGCTGAAGCCATACCTCCATTGCACATTTCACTTACTTATCAATAATACATTGAGTGTGATTTTTTTGTTTTTTTTTCTGATCATTGTTCTAGGTGCTAATGTTAAGTTGCTTCAGTTGTGTCTGACTCTTTGTGATCCTATGGACTATGGTTTCCCAGGCTATTCTGTCTAAGGGGATTCTCCAGGCAAGAAAACTGGAGTGGTTTGCCATTTCTTCCACCAGCCTAGGTGCGAAGGATGAAGAAACAAATAAGCTATAGTCTGTACGTTCAAGGAGCTTGTGGTCTAGTTGGGAACAGAGTATGTAAACAAACAATTGAAAATAAGATCAATCCCAGATGGGTAGGGGATAGATAAGGAGAATGTTCATAGACTAGAGGTATGAGTGGGATAGAAAATTTCAGTTAAAGGAAGAACTCATGCAATTTTACAAAAGTGTGACATAGACAAACAGAAAGCTTAGACAGAATGAGTGTTTTTGTTAAGTCCCTAAATTGTGTCTAACTCTTTTGTGACCCCTTGGACTATAGCCTGCCAGGCTCCTCTGTCCATGGGATTTCCCAAGCAAGAATACTAGAGGGGGTTGCCATTTCCTTCTCCAGGGCATCTTCCAGACTTAGGGATTGAACCTACATCTTCTGTTTGGCAGGTGGAACCTTTACCACTGAGCCACTAGGAAATCCAGATAGAATGGGTACTAAGGAGCATGAATAGTCCTAGAAGTTAATAGTAGAGACAAAGGCAAGGTCCGTATCACAGGCAACAGCAAGGAGCCTTCTACAAGTGTGAGCTATGATGGAAGGATAACTTAAAAGATACACACTAAAAGAAAAAAATCTCCTCATAAGGAACACTAATACACAGAATGACTGTAACAGAGCATGCCACTTGTGAATATCTATTCTCTTCTCCTTATAAACTGTCACCACAATAAAAAATTAAATACCCTAACTTCTTTCAGCTAGGTATATAGTCCATGACTATTTTTGTCAATGAATGAGTTGACTCTTGTAATTTACGGAAGTGTCCTTAAAAACAGGGAACACATCCTTCTTAATGTTCCTTGCTGCTGCCTGAAATATGATGTAATGGTTGGAACTACAGCAGCCATTTGAACCATGAGGTGATTAAGAAACAGGGATTCTTGTGCTGAAATTCTAGAAAAGGTTAAGACAGAATGACTCCAGGTACCTTAAATCCAGGTTGATTGTGAGTTGTTTAGCTTCAAATTTCAGTTATGTGAGAGATTTCCCCCCACTAATTTCTTTGCTCTTATTTTGGGATTTGTATTCATTTATTTTAATTCTCAGTATTACACATATAGAAATATGGAAGGGTTTCACTAAAGATATAAAATAGTTACTGAAGGAAAGGAAGGAGATTACTAGGAGAAAGAGCATCAAAGAAGGACCAACATGTGCATGAAAATCATCAAGAACACAGTGCATTCAAGAAACCAAGAGAACTTCTGGGTAGTGGGAACACAGATTATATTGTGGGAAAGAAGGTAGGAAGAACTGGGAAGGGAAGACAGGCACCAGGAAAAAGGCTTAAATATCATACTAAAATTTTTAGATTTTATGAGGCAATTAAGGGCCATGAAACGTTTTTAGATAGTTAAATGGTGAGACCATAACTGGTTCTTATAACTCAGAGAGCTATGTGGACTTAGAAGGAAAAGCAAAAAACAGCCAAGTTTGGAGTCAACTGCAGGAATCTGAGAGAGCAAAGATGCCCAGAATAGGACCTTACCAATGAAGAATACGCAACAGAAAAAAAATACTAAGCAAACACACTATGCAAGAATTATTAACCACATAAGAGCAGAGTGATGAAGCAAAAGGAAGTTAGGGTGACCTCTGGAAATGTAAAATGGCTAGGTCAGTTCAGTTAAAGGTGATGTTATTTCCCAAGACGGGGAATGAAGAAGCAAGCAAGAGAAATAAAAAATGAAAATGAAAGTCAGACTTTGGGGACTAGGTAGAGAAAGAAAAAAGAAAAGAAAAACAGAATACTGAAAATATAGCTGTCTTTTTTTCCTGTATTTAGGCTGCAATTCAAATGGCATTTCCTTGAAGAAGTCTTCTCCAAGTTCTCTTCCTAAAGAAGCCACTGTCCTCTCCAATCCCACTCGTACATCACTGCATTTTCTTCACAGCACTATTATTTTATAACTTCCTTTTTGTTTATTGTATACTTCGATTAGACTATAAGTTCCGACACTGAAAATTTGCTTGATCCTAATGATGGAATTCAAGTGTCCCTGACATATTAGGAGGCACTCAAAATTTTTGTTATTTGACTATATCACAGCAACTAAGTGCAGTGTGGAATGCTGAGATCATAAACAAAAATTAAAATATAAAGAGACTAAAGCCATCCCATAGATAAGCTCCCTTATCTGACAGATGACACGAAACATGGGCTCCAGCAGTGCCTATAAAAACTTGTCCCAAATGATACAACAATTAGGTGGCAAGAGGCACAAGACCCAAGGTCAAGTCCAATTGCCATTTCCTAATGACACAAGAGTCATGAGAACTGCATGACCTCAAGCATCTGTTTCATGAGGTTTAAAAAATATTGCTTCCTTCAGGTATGTTTTGAGAATTAAATAAACTACAATATATATAAGCTTGTTCTTCAGGATTCTCACCCAATCTGCCCCAAATCATTCATTCTCAATTCTTACTTATTATACACAATGACATAATTAGTACTACTTCTAGGGTCTCTTTCCAGCTTGTTTTAACTTTCACAACAATATTTCATATATTTTCAAATTTCCTGTTTACCACACTGTGGAACAATTTTCCTCTCTTTGTAGCTCTTTGACCTTTTATTAATGAGGTGTAAAACTATACTCTGTTTGACCTTCACTGCTTTTGTGTCTTTCTCAGTCTCTTAAGTGAGTAACCCAGCAAATTAAATTTTATTCCAACTACTGAGAGGCAGGGAGCATAACGCAGTTTCTTATTGCAGGCCCCTCACTACATGCTGTGTGACCTTGGACAAGTTATAAACCTCTTTGGCTTAGATTCCTCACCTGTAAAGTAGAGATGACAATACACTCTACAAGGTTACTATGGAGATTGCATAGATCAACATATAAAAAATTAAACTGTTCCCAGCATATGTTTCAAAAAGTATTAGTGTTTATTTTTCTTCCTATTTATTATACCATGTATGAAATTGCTCAGATAATTCTCTTACCAGTGCAGTGAAATTATTTCCAATTTTCCCCATTTTACAAAGTACACTACGTAGGCTCTGAGTTTAAGTAACTTCCTCAGGATCACAAAGCTAGTGAAGAGGCAGTGTTAATACTCAAATTCAAGAGCCAATTCTGTTGAAAGACAAATCTATGCTCTTGGCCATGTCAACATAAGGAGCCAGATCACTTCCTCATCAAAGCAGACATTTATTAAACCAAGTTGCCATCAAATGCACTTGAACTAAATAAATTTTTAAGCAATATACTTCTTAAAGTAAGAGCAACAGGCATTAAGATAAGGGGGGAAGCATGGTAAGACGGGTTGTCAGAAGCTTCTGGAGGTCTTGGGAAGAGCTTAGACATTTGACTGTTTCTAATTACATTAAGCCCCAGGTTACTACAATGACCTACCTAAAGGTCAACCCCAAACCAGCAGTAATCTGGTCTACAAATTTCTTTTCTCAGTTTTGCTGGGGGCCCTTGGGCCAAAATGTTTAACTACAAGCTATGTCTCTCTTTTTCATTAACTGAATTACAATTCATAAACGGTGACATGTGTCAGAAGAACAACTCTTAAAGGGGCATCTCCTTAACATGGTTGTGTCTGAACCCAGGGGCCTGTACCTTGCAAGGACAGCTTTGTTGGCTGTGGGTGTGTCTTGTTAGCAAGTTAACAGGGGTAGGCTCACTTCATTTCCTACAATGAGCTCACTCAACTAATAATTTCTATTGGAAAGCCTTTCCAGAATCAGAATGGTTAGACAGACTAGATGCTTTAAACTTCTTGAAGATTTGTGACACAGTCCACCCTGTGGTTACTGTTTTTTGTTTTTTTTTTTTTCTCTTCAAAATAGCAAGTAGTGTTAAGTGCTGGCATCTAATTTTATCAACATAGGTCCATGCTCTCCTTTTTTTGTTGTTGTTATCTTCTTTTACTTCTTATTTTATATTGGGGTACCATGTTGTCTTAGTTTCAGGTGTGGAACAAAGTGGTTCAGTTACACATGTACATATATTCATTTTTTCAGATTCTTTTCCCATATAGATTACTACAGAATACTGAGTTGAGTTTCCGCTATACAGTAGATCCTTGATTATTTTATATATAGTACTGTGTAAATGTTAATCCTAAACTCCTGATTTATCCATCCCCCATATTTTCCCTTATGTAACCATAACTTTGTTTTCAAGCTTTGTGAATGTGTTTCTGTTTTATAAATCAATCCATTTGTATCATCTTGATAGAATTCACATATTAATGTGACTATATGATATTTGTCTTTCTCTGGTTTACTTCATTTAATATAGTATACACTTAGTATGATAATCAATTCATGTTGCTGCGAATGTCACTATTTTATTCTATAATATGGCTGAGCTATATTCTACTATATATTCTAATATACATTAAATATATATATACATATGCTGCATTCAATATGCCAGCAACTTTGGAAAACTCAGCAGTGGCCACAGGACTGGAAAAGGTCAGTTTTCGTTCCAATCACAAAGAAAGGCAATGCCAAAGAATGCTCAAACTACTGCACAATTGTACTCATCTCACATGCTAGTAAATCAATGCTCAAAATTCTCCAGGCCAGGCTTCAGCAATACGTGAACCGTGAACTCCCTGATGTTCAAGCTGGTTTTAGAAAAGGCAGAGGAACCAGAGATCAAATTGCCAATATCCGCTGGATCGTGGAAAAAGCAAGAGAGTTCCAGAAAAATATCTATTTCTGCTTTATTGACACAATAAACTGGGGAAAATTCTGAAAGAGATGGGAATACCAGACCACCTGACCTGCCACTTGACAAACCTGTATAGAGGTCAGGAAGCAACAGTTAGATCTGGACATGGAACAACAGACTGGTTCCAAATAGGAAAAGGAGTCCGTCAAGGTTGTAAATTGTCACCCTGTTTATTTAACTTATATGCAGAGTACATCATGAGAAACACTGGGCTGGAAGAAGCACAAGCTAGAATCAAGATTGCTGGGAGAAATATCAATCACCTCAGATATGCAGATGACACCACCCTTATGGCAGAAAGTGAAGAGGAGCTAAAAAGCCTCTTGATGAAAGTGAAAGAGGAGAGCAAAAAAGCTGGCTTAATGCTCAACATTCAGAAAACGAAGATCATGGCATCTGGTCCCATCACTTCATGGCAAACAGATGGGGAAACAGTGTCAGACTTTACTTTGGGGGGGCTCCAAAGTCACTGTAGATGGGGATTGCAGCCCTGTAATTAAAAGATGCTTACTTCTTGAAAGGAAAGTTTTGACCAACCTAGATAGCATATTAAAAAGCAGAGATATTACTTTGCCCACAAAGGTCCATCTTGTCAAGGCTATGGTTTTTCTAGTAGTCATGTATGGATGTGAGAGTTGGACTGTGCAGAAAGCTAAATGCCAAAGAATTAATGTTTTTTAACTGTGATATTGGAGAAGACTCCTGCATGTCCCCTGGACTGCAAGGAGATCCAACCTGTCCATCCTAAAGATCAGTACTGGGTGTTCATTGGAAGGACTGATGCTGAGGCTGAAACTCCAATACTTTGGCCATCTCATGAGAAGACTTGACTCATTGGAAAAGAATCTGATGATGGGAGGGATTGGGGGCAGGAGGAGAAGGGGACGACCGAGGATGAGATGGCTGGATGGCATCACCAACTCGATGGATGTGAGTTTGAGTGAACTCCGGGAGTTGGTGATGGACAGGGACGCCTGGCATGCTGCGATTCATGAGGTTGCAGAGTCGGACATGACCGAGCAACTGAACTGAACTGATGTAGACATATACATATATATTTATGGGTAAATTACATATACATATAATATAAAGAACATATATATAATGGATAAGATCTTTATCCATTCAATTGTTGGTGGATTTACTCACTTTTATGTCTTGGCTATTGTAAATAGTGTTGCACAGATCACTGGGGAGCATGTATCTTTCTGAATCATGGGGTTCTTCAGATATATGCCCATGAGTGGGATGACTGGATCATATGGTAGCTTTATTTTTAGTTTTGTAAGGAAATCTCCATACATTTCTCCATAGTAATTGGGCCAATTTATATTCCCACCAACAGTGTAAGAGAGATCCCTTTTCTACTCATGCTCTCCAGTATTTACTATTTATAGGCTTTTTGATGAAGGCCATACTGACTGGTGTGGGGTGATACCTCATTTTAGTTTTAGTTGACCTTTCTCCATTAGTAATGTTGAGTATCTTTTCAGGTGCCTTTTAGCCATCTATATGTCTTCTTTGGAGAAAAGTCTATTTAGATCTTTTGCTCATTTTTTTGATTGAGCTGTTGTTTTTTTGATATTGAGTTGCATGAGCAGTTTGCATATTTTGGAGATTAATGCCTTTTTTATTGCTTCATGGTCTCCTGTGCCATGTAAAAGCTTTTAAATTTAATTAGATACCATTTGTTTATGTTCTTTAGGAGGCAGGTTGAAAAAGATCTTCCTGTGATTGATGTCAGAGTATTCTGCCTATGTTTTCCTTTAAGAATTTTATAGTATCCAATAGTACATTTAGGTCTTTAGTCTATTTTGAGTTTATTTTTGTCTATGGTGTTGGAGAATGTTCTAATTTCATTCTTTTACATGTAGCTTTCCAGCATTCCCAGCACCACTTACTGAAGAAACTATCTTCCCCCTTCTACACTCCTGCCATCTTTATCATAGATTAATTGACCACAGGTGTGTGGGTTTATATCTATCTGTTCCATTGACCATATTTCTGTTTTTGTGCAAGTACCATACGTTTTTTGATTCCTCCAGAACTGTTTTCCTTCCTCAGGATTGCTTTGACTTTTCAGGGTGTTTTGTATTTCTACAAAAATCAAAACATTTTTCTGTTCTATAAAATGCCATTGGTAATTCAATAGGGATTGCATTTGACCAGTTGATTGCCTTGGGTAGTATAGTTATTTTGACAATATTGATTTTTCCAATTTAAGAACATGATGTATCTTTCCCTCTCTTTGTGTCATCTTTGATTTCTTTCATCGTGTCTTACATTTTGCAGAGTAGAGGTCTTTTGCCTCCTTTGCTGCTGATGTTTAGTTGTTAAGTTGTGTCTGATTCTTTGGTGACCCCATAGGCTGTAGCCCACTGGGCTCCTCTGTCCATGGGATCTCCCAGGCAAGAATACTGGACAGGGTTGCCATTTTCTTCTTCAGGAGATCTTCCCAACCCAGGGATTGAACTCATATATTCTACATTGGCAGGCAGTTTCTTTACCACTCAGTCACCAGCAAAATCCACATTCGACTCTTTAGGTAGGTTTATTTATAGTTATTTCATTCTTTTGGATGTGTTTATAAATAAGATTATTTACTTAATTTTTCTTTCTGATCTTTTGTTGTTAGTGTATGTGAATGAAAGACATTTCTGTGTATTAATTTGTATCCTGCAACTTCCCTGAATTCACTGATGAAATCTAGTATTTTTCTGGTTAGGACTTTCTATGTATAGTATCATGTCATCTACAAACAGTGACAGTTTTACTTTTTCCCTTCCAATTTGGATTCTCTTTTGTTTTTTTCATCCCTTTAATTATCATAGCTAGGATTTCCAAAACTATGTTGAAAAAAAAAATAGAGTGGAATGCCTTTTCTTGTTCTTGACCTTAGAGGAAATGATTTTAGCTTTTCACCGTTGAGTATGATGTTTGCAGAGGATGTGCCATATATGGTTTTTCTTATGTTGAGGTATGTAACCTCTATGTCCACTTTCTGGAGAATTTTTTTTTTTCTACCATAAATGAATGTTAAACTTTGTCAAAAGCTTTCTCTGTATCTATTGAGATATCGCTTTCATTATCCAGTTTGTTGATGTGATATATCACTGATCTGTGGATGTTGAAATATCCTTGCACCCCTCGGATACTCCCATTTGATTAGGTTGTATGATGTTCTTAATGTGTTGTTGGATTTGATTTGCTAGTATTTGTTGAAGATTTTGGTATCTATATTCATCTGTGGTACTGGGCTCTATTTTTCTTGTTTTTGTGGTATCTTTGTCTGGTTTTGCTGTCAGGGAAATGATAACCTCATAGAGTGAGTCTGGTAGTGTTCCTTCCTCCGTAATTTTTTGTAATAGTTTCATAAGGATAGGTGATAACCCTTTGTCAAATGTTTGATAAATTCCCTAGGAAGCCGTTTAGTTGTGGACTGTTGCTGTTGGAATTTTTAAAATCACAGTTTCAACATCAGTACTTGTGCGTGGTTTGTTCTTATTTTCTATTTATTCCTGTTTCAGTCTTAGAAGATTGTATCTAAGTATTTGTCCATTTTTATTATGTTGTCCATTTTTTGGTATATAGTTGCCTGTTGTAGTGTCTTATGATACTTTGCATTTCTGTGGTGTTCATTGTTTCCTCTCCTTTTTTATTTTTTATTTTACTGATTTGGAGTTGTTCCCTATTTTCCTTGAAGATTCTGGTTGTCAGGTTCCTTTATCTTTTCATACAACCTGCTTTTAGTTTCATTGATTTTTTTTCTCTTGCTTCTCTGTCTCTATGCTGTGATCGTTATGATTTCTTTCCTTCTACTAATTTTGAGTTTCATTTGTTCTTCTTTCTCTGGTTGTTTTAGGTATAAGATAGAGTTATTTATTTGAGATTTTTCTTGTTTCCTGAGGTAATACTGTATTGCTATAAACGTTTCCCTTAGAACTGCTTTTGCTGGGTCCCATAGGTTTTAGATCATGTTTTCACAATGATCAGGTATTTTATGTCCTCTCATTTCTTCAGTGATTTGTCTGTTGATTAATAGCATACTTTCTAGCTTCTATAGATTTTTTTTTACACATTTTCTTCTTTTAATTGATTTCTAATCTCACAGCAAATGTGGTCAGAAAAAATGCTTGATATGATCTCAATTTGCTTAACTATACTGATGTTTACTTTCTGGCCCGGCATGTGATTTATCCTGGAGAATGTTCCATGTGCACCTGGAACGAATGCGTATTCTTCTGGTTATGGCAAGTCCTATAAATGTCAGCTAAGACCACCAGGCTGAATATATCATTTAATGCCTATGTTTCCTTACTGATTTTCCATCTGAATAATCTGTTGATGAGAGTGGAGTGTTAAGGTTCAGTTCAGTTGCTCAGTCATGTCTGACTCTTTGCGACCCCATGAAACGCAGCACACCAGGCCTCCCTGTCCATCACCAACTCCTGGAGTTCACTCAGACTCACATCCATTGAGTCCGTGATGCCATCCAGCCATCTCATTCTCTGTTGTTCCCTTCTCCTCCTACCCCCAATCCCTCCCAGCATCAAGGTCTTTTCCAATGAGTCAACTCTTCACCTCAGGTGGCCAAAGTACTGGAGCTTCAGCTTTAGCATTATTTCATACAAAGAAATCCCAGGGCTGATCTCCTTCAGAATGGACTGGTTGGATCTCCTTGCAGTCCAAGGGACTGTCAACAGTCTTCTCGAACACCACAGTTCAAAAGCATCAATTCTTCGGTGCTCAGGCTTCTTCACAGTCCAACTCTCACATCCACACATGACCACAGGAAAAAACATAGCCTTGATAAGATGGACCTTAGTCAGCAAAGTAATGTCTCTGCTTTTCAATATGCTATCTAGGTTGGCCATAACTTTTCTTCCAAGGAGTAAGCATCTTTTAATTTCATGGCTGCAGTCACCATCTACAGTGATTTTGGAGCCCCCAAAATAAAGTCTGACACTCTTTCCACTGTTTCTCCATCTATTTCCCATGAGGTGATGGGACCAGATGCCATGATCTTCATTTTCTGAATATTGAGCTCTAAGCCAACTTTTTCACTCTCCACTTTCACCTTCATCAAGAGGCTTTTTAGTTCCTCTTCACTTTCAGCCATAAGGGTGCTGCCATCTCCATATCTGAGGTGCTTGATATTTCTCCCAGCAATCTTGATTCCAGCTTGTGCTTCGTCCAGTCCAGCCTTTCTCATGATGTACCCTCCATATAAGTTAAATAAGCAAGGTGACAATATACAGCCTTGATGTACTCCTTTTCCTATTTGGAACCAGTCTGTTGTTCCATGTCCAGTTCTAACTGCTGCTTCCTGACATGCATATGGGTTTGTCAAGAGGCAGGTTAGGTGGTCTGGTATTCCCATCTCTCTCAGAATTTCCCACAGTTTATTGTGATGCACACAGTCAAAGGCTTTGTTATAGTCAATAAAGCAGAAATAGATGTTTATCTGTAACTCTCTTGTTCTTTTGATGATCCAGCAGATGTTAGCGATTTGATCCCTGGTTCCTCTGCCTTTTCTAAAACCAGCTTGAAAATCAGGGAGTTCACGGTTCATGTATTGCTGAAAGCTGGCCTGGAGAATTTTGAGCATTATTTTACTAGCATGTGAGATGAGTGCAATTGTGCAGTGGTTTGAGCATTCTTTGGCATTGCCTTTCTTTGGGATTGGAATGAAAACTGACCTTTTCCAGTTCTGTGGCCACTGCTGAGTTTTCCACATTTGCTGGCATATTGAGTGCAGCACTTTCACAACATTATCTTTCAGGATTTGAAATAACTCAACTGGAATGCCATCACCTCCACTAGCTTTGTTCATAGTGATGCTTTCTAAGACCCACTTGATTTCACATTCCAGGATATCTGGCTCTAGAATCACAACATGGTGATTATCTGGGTCATGAAGATCTTTTTTGTACAGTTCTTCTGTGTATTCTTGCCACCTCTTCTTCCTATCTTCTGCTTCTGTTAGGTCCATACTATTTCTGTCCTTTATCAAGCCCATCTTTGCATGAAATGTTCCCTTGGTATCTCTAATTTTCTTGACTGTTAGCACTGGCTTATATATTGAGGTGCTCCTATATTGGGTGCATATATAATTACAATTGCTATATCTTCCTGTTGGATTGATCCCTCAATCCTTATGTAGTTCCCTTCTTTGTCTCTTGTAATAGTCTTTATTTTAAAGCCTTTTTTTGTCTGACATAAGTATTGTTTTCTTCTCGTTCCCATTTGCATGGAATACCTTTTTCTATTACCCACTTTCAGTCTGTATGTGTCCCTAGGTGCGAACTGCATATTTATACAAGCTTTTTCTTCTTTCTGTTCCACAGCAGTGATTTCCACTGATCTATCTGCCAGCTCAGTCTTTTGTTCCCCTGCTTCATTTATTCTTCTACTTATTCCTTCTAGTGTATTTTTCACTTGATTAATTGTATTGTTCATTTCTGTTTATTCCTCAAATCTCCTTTGGTTAAACATTTCTTATATCTTCTTAGTTTGTGCCTGTATTCTTTCTTTGAGATTTGGATCATCTTTACTATCATTATTCTGAATTCTTCTTCAAGGAGACTGCCTAACTCCACCTCATTCAGTTGTTCTTCTGGGGTTTTATCTTGAAACATATTTCTCTGCCATCTCAGTTTTGTCTAAATTTCTGCATTTGTCATTTTCACGTCTCAGGCTCCAGGTTTGTAGTTCTTTTGCTTCTGTTGTTTACCCCCTAGTGGTAGAGGATGGTTCAGGAACTTGTGCACGCTTCTTGGTGGTAGGGACTAATACTAGTCCACTGGTGGGTGGAGCTGGGTCTTATCCATCTATTCAGTTCAGTCGCTCAGTCACATTGACTCTTTGCGATCCCATGAACTGCAGCACGCCAGGCCTCCTTGTACATCACCAACTCCCGGAGTTCACTCAAACCCATGTCCATTGTGTCGGTGATACTATCCAATCATCTCATCCTCTGTTGTCCACTTCTTCTCCAGACTTCAGTCTTTCCCAGCATCAGGGTCTTTTCAAATGATTCAGCTCTTCACATCAGGTGGCCAAAGTATTGGAGTTTCAGCTTCAACATCAATCCTTCCAATGAACATCCAGGACTCCTTTAGGATAGACTGGTTGAATTCTCCTTGTACATCACCAACTCCCGGAGTTCACTCAAACCCATGTCCATTGTGTCGGTGATACTATCCAATCATCTCATCCTCTGTTGTCCACTTCTTCTCCAGACTTCAGTCTTTCCCAGCATCAGGGTCTTTTCAAATGATTCAGCTCTTCACATCAGGTGGCCAAAGTATTGGAGTTTCAGCTTCAACATCAATCCTTCCAATGAACATCCAGGACTCCTTTAGGATAGACTGGTTGAATCTCCTTGCAGTTCAAGGGACTCTCAAGAGTCTTCTCCAACACCACAGTTCAAAAGCATCAATTCTTCAGTACTCAGCTTTCTTTATAGTCCAACTCTCACATCCATATATGACTACTGGAAAAACCATAACCTTGACTAGACAAACCTTCATTGGCCAAGTAATGTCTCTGCTTTTTAATATGCTATCTAGGTTGGTCATAACTTTCCTTCGAAGGAGTAAGCGTCTTTTAATTTCATGGCTGCAATCATCATCCACAGTGATTTTGGAGTCCAGAAAAATAAGGTCTGACACTGTTTCCACTGTTCCCCCATCTATTTGCCATGAAGTGATGGGATCAGATGCCATGATCTTCCTTTTCTGAATGTTGAGCTTTAAGCCAACTTTTTCACTCTTCTCTTTCACGTTCATCAAGAGGCTCATTTGTTCTTCTTCACTTTCTGTTATAAGATTGGTGTCATCTGTATATCCCTCTATTGGGAAGAGTCACGTAAAGAGGTATGTTTAGAGATGGCTGTGCACTCAGAATGACTTTAAGCAGCCTATCTGATGACGGACTGCAGCACACCAGGCCTCTCCGTCCCTCACCATCCCCTTCAGTTTGCCCAAGTTCATGTCCACTGAATAAGTGATGTCATCCAACCATCTCATCATCTGTTGCCTCCTTCTCTTGCTGCCCTCAATATGTGCTATCATCAAGGTCTTTGCCAATGAGTCAGCTCTTCACATCAGGTGGCCAAAGTATTGGAATTTCAGCTTCAGCTTCAATGTCAGTACTTCCAATGAGTATTCAGTGTTGATTTCCTTTATGATTCAGTTCAGTTGCTCAGTCATGTCTGACTTTTTTGTGACCCCATGGACTGTAGCATGCCAGGCTTCCCTGTCTATCACCAACTCCTGGAGCTTGTTCAAACTCATGTCCATCAAGTCGGTGATGCTATCCAACAATTTCATTCTCTGTTTTCCCCATTTCCTCCTGTTTTCAATATTTCCCAGCATCAGGGACTTTTCCAATGAGTCAGTTCTTCACATCAGGTGGCCAAAGTATTGGAGTTTCAGCCTCAGCATCAGTCCTTCCAATGAATATTCAGGACTAATTTCCTTTAGGATTGACTGGTTGGATCTCCTTGCAGTCCAAGGGACTCTCAAGAGTCTTCTCCAACACCACAGTTCAAAAGCATCCATTTCTTTGGCTCTCAGCTTTCTTTACAGTCCAACTCTAACATCCATACATGACTATTGGGAAAACCATAGCTTTGACTAGCTGCACCTTTGTCAGCAAAGTAATGTCTTCTTTAATGTGCTGTCTAGGTTTGTCATAAATTTTCTTCCAAGGAGCAAGCAACTTTTAATTTCATGGCTGCAGTCACCATCTGCAGTGATTTTGGAGCCCCTCAAAATAAAATCTGTCACTGTTTCCATTGTTTCCCCATCTATTTGCCATGGAGTGATTGGACAGGATGCCACATTTTTAGTTTTTAGAGTGTTGAGTTTTAAGCCAGCTTTTTCACCCTCCTTTTTCACTTTCATGAAGAGGCTCTTTAGTTTTTCTTTACTTTCTGCCGTAAGGATGGTGTCATCTGCATATATGAAGTTACTGATATTTCTCATGGCAATCTTGATTCCAGCTTGTGCTTCATCCAGTCCAGCGTTTCTCATGATGTACTCTGCATATAACTTAAATAACCAGGGTAACAATATACAGCCTTGACGTACTCCTTTTCCAATTTGGAACCAGTCCATACTTCCATGTCTGTTTCTAGCTGTTGCTTCTTGACCTGCACACAGATTTCTTAGGAGGCAGGTCAGGCGGTCTAGTATTTCCCATCTGCTTCAGAATTTTCCAGTTTGTTGTGATCCACACAGTCAAAGGTTTTGGCACAGTCAGTAAAGCAGAAGTAGATCTTTTTCTAGAAATCTATTTTTTTGATCATCCAACAGATGTTGGTGATTTGATCTCTGGTTTCTCTGCCTTTTCTAAATCCACCTTGAACATCTGGAAGTTCACGGTTCATGTACCGTTGAAGCCTGGCTTGGAGAATTTTGAGCATTACTATGCTAGTGTGTGAGATAAGTGCAACTGTGTGGTAGCTTGAACTTTCTTTGGGATGGGAATGAAAACTGACCTTCTCCAGTCCTGTGGCCACTGCTGAATTTTCCAAATTTGTGGCATACTGAGTGCAGCACTTTCACAACATAATCTTTTAGGATTTGAAATAGCTCAACTGGAATTCTATCACCTCCACTAGCTTTATTCATAATGATACTTTCTAAGGCCACTTGACTTCATATTCCAGGATATCTGGCTGTAGGTGAGTGATCACACCATCATGGTTGCTAGGGTCATGAAGATCTTTTTATATAGTTCTTCTCTGTATTCTTGCCACCTCTTCTTAATATATCCTCTGCTTCTGTTAGGCTCATACCATTTCTGTTCTTTATTGTGCCCATCTTTGCATGAAATGTTGCCTTGGTGTCTTGAATTTTGTTGAAGAGATCTCTGCTCTTTCCGATTCTATTGTTTTCCTCTATTTCTTTGCATTGATCACTGAGGAAGGCATTCTTATCTCTCCTTGCTATTCTTTGGAACTCTGCATTCAGAAGGGTATATCTTTCCTTTTGTCCTTTGCCTTTAGCTTCTCTTTTCTTAGCTATTTGTAAGGCCTCCTTAAACAACCATTTTGCCTTTTTGCATTTCTTTTTCCTGGGGGTGGTATTGATCACTAACTCCTGTAAAATGTCGACTGGTTTAATCTCATTGCTGTCCATGGGACTCTAAGAGTCTTTCTTAGCAACACAGTTCAAAACCATCAATCCTTCAGGTTGTTGGATGGGGCCAAATCTTGGTGCCAAAACAGCAACCTCTAGCAGAGCACAGGGTAGTGAGTATAGGCCGGGGCCTTTGCTACCACTGTTCTTCTCACAGTGAGTCACAGCAGAACCCCACCTTCCTAGGAGACTTCCAAGATCCCCAGGTAGGTCTGGCCCATACTTTACAAGGGTCACTCGAGTCCCATTGGCCTCCAAAGTCAAATGCTCTAGGGTCTCCTCTTCCTGATGACAGACCCCAGGCTGGGGAGCCTCACACGGAACTCAGAACTTGCAATCCTGTGGGAGAAGCTCTGTGGTATAATTATTTTCCAGTTTGTGGTTTGCCACCTAGCAGGTATGGGATTTGATTAAATTGTAAAAGTGACCACCCTACTGACTTTTTGGATGTACGATATCTTTGATATAGAATCTATGGATGCAGAATATCTTTTTTGGATGTTTCAGTCTTTTTTTGATGATGGTTGTTCAGCAGTTAGTTGTGATTCTGATGTTTCCATGAGCAGAGCTGAGCTCAAGTCTTTCTACCCTACCATCTTGCATATTGTCTCCTCCCTCCTCCAGTGCTCTCATTTGACAACTCTATCAGGGGTTCTCAACCTGGGCTGCAGACAGGAATCACGTGGAAAGGTTTGCAATATTCCAGTGTTGATACCCAGGTTACAGTCAGGCCCAATAAGGACTCTCTGTTACTGGAATTCAGGCATCAGTATATTTAAAGCACACAAAGGGATAAAAAGTCCAGTTAAAATTCAGAACCACTGCTTCAGGGGATCAGGAAAAGTATTAGCAATTTGTATAAAAGCCACAAATAAAAATTCTCTGAAACTGTCTTTAAAGAGATACTGATTATGACAGGCTATTGTTTATCTGCTCCTCTCAGCACACTGCTTGACCTATCTGACGTTTTTATCTCCCGACTATATTTCCTTCATGTAAAACCTCATTAGACCGCTATTCTTTGAGTTCGATGCTCCTCAGTTTCCAAACTAAAGTGCCTCTGGGCAAAACATCATTTGGATCACTTGATGGAAATCAGAATAATCAAAACATATTGCTATTAAAGCTGCTTGTGAAGCAGCAACCATGCTTTTTCACCAAGGGAAAAGCTCAGGAAAGTTCGCCTTGCTAATCAAATATTCAAACAAATCTGGAACACCTAAGTGACCATTGAGAATAAATATTTTAGGCTGAGATATGATACACTGAGGAAAGAGAAGGCACTTGGGGAAGTCAACCATTGAAAGCCGTGTAGTAGAAGGCTTCTGGCAAGTATCCATGTGCAACAAAGCCACTTTGCCTTAGATCATGTGGTTAGAGACATAGGAAACTGAATCAGTTGCATCTTTTAAAAACCAAATCTTTGGAATGGATAAGAAAGCTGTGGTACATATACACAATGGAGTATTACTCAGCCCTCAAAAAGAATAAGTTTGACGCAGTTCTAATGAGATGGATGAAACTGGAGCCGATTACACAGAGTGAAGTAAGCCAGAAAGAAAAACACCAATACAGTATACTGACACATATATATGGAATGTAGAAGATAGTAATGATGACCCCGTAAGTGAGACAATATAAGAGACACAGAGGTATAGAACAGACTTTTGGCTTCAGAGGGAGAGGGAGAGGGTAGGATGATCTGGGAGAATGGCAACAAAACATGTATACAATCATATGGGAGATGAAGCGCCAGTCTATGTTCAATACAGGATACAGGATGCTTGGGGCCGGTGTATGGGATGAACCGGGGAGATGGAGGGGGAAGGGAGGTGGGAGGGGGCTTTAGCATGGGGAGATCGTGTACACCTGTGGCTGATTCATGTCAATGTATGGCAGAACCAATACAGTACTGTAAAATAGAATAAAGTATTAAACAAACAAAAAAACCCAAATCTTTGAAAAAGGTTTTTGATTAAAATATTATTTACTTTAAAGATGGATTTCTGCTACAAAAAATCATAGATTAGAGGTAACTGACTACCCTGTGCTAGGTTCAGTATTAAGTGCTTCATATTCATTACTTCATTTAATGAATGAACCTATGAAGCAGGTGATGTTATCCCATTTTATAGATGAGGCAACTAAGGTGCAGAACTTTTATGTAACTTGCCCAGTGTTATAGGACTAGCAGGTTAAGTCCAAGAAAGACACAAGTTTATACCTGCCAGAAAAGACAGTCAAAGTAATCTCGACTGACAGTATTATAGAGTTCTCTGAAAAACAACTAGCTACTAAGACTTTTTTTTTTTACTAAAAGGGATGAACCAAAGATAGACAGACATCAACAGAAAGAAGATCTGCAAAAATTCAAATAATAATGTGTAGGCACGAAAAGCATGATCTATATTAGAATAGTCACGATAGAAACTGGATTTGTCTAACTTCCCAGAGAACAAATACCTGTATTCACCCTTGAAGAACTAGTTTGTAAATAGTGACAGTGCAGTAAAGTCCATTTAAAAGTCCAGTGAAATTTAACAAGGGAAAGGCAAGGTTATAAACGACTCTAAGCATCACATAAAATTCCTAAAGCCCCAGTAAATAATCTTTCAGTATTTCTGCTTTCTTTTTTTTTTTTTTTGAGACAAATTTGAAGTAGGGGTTTCTAATTTCATTGGAATGACAATGTACTTAAAATTGAAGGAAAATGGTATAAAGATTTTTAACCCATTTCTCTTTATTACTCTGATATCATGTCCATTACTGATTTTGCTTTTTACTCAACCATCTCTCTTCTTTTCTCTTTCTTATATTTGAGCTCACCCAACTAACTGTGATCTCCTTTATCACATATGACTGCCTCTATTTTTATTTCAAAACTGCACATGAAGGAAAAAGTATTTTAAAAGCATTTACTTTGAAAGTGCTTTTTATGAACAAGCATGTTAAACTTTTGCAAATTAAGCTGATAAACCAGGCACCCCACTCTTAGATGGCAGCAAGCATCTCAATCCACACAGTCATGTGGTTCAAATTAAAGCACATATATTTTCCTGGCAAGTTATTTTTTTAGATTAAAAAATGTACTGTCTATCAAAACATCTAAATTTGAATAATATAGCTGAATACAACAGTGACAAATTCAACTTTAATTGAAATCCTACTCTATGCGTGGACTTAAGTTTAGATAGCCCCAGGAATTTAAAGATAAGCTAAATATTTTGGATAATATGGAATGATAATTATTAAACAAGGAAGAATGTTGTAAGTAGTATTTTGCACAATAACAATGCTCATCACTTGTTGAATATTTATTATGAGAAGGCAATATCTAATTGTTTCTAATGCTTCAACCAGTGATTGCTATAGTTTTTTTTTATTGTTTTTCTGATTCTAAAATGTGTGTGAGCATGCATTTTATATGCACTAGAGTATATATCTGCACAAATGTGATAAAACATTATTATAAAGTGTATTCAAATGTTGCTATTAGAAATGATGAGAAAATATAAAGAAAAAGCATCTAGTATTTTATAGATCATCTTTAGTATTTCCTGGGAGAAAGCTCTCATACTGGAAAAGATAACTAATTATGCAGTGTGGCAGAGGTCATTGGTATCCCCAAATATTTAGTGTCCTTTCCTTCCATAGGATGGGATCTTCAATTTTTATCTGGGCCAATGTCAGCTCAGAATGAAGATTATATACATTTGGCCATCCACTGCAGCTAGGTGTGGCTTTATGCCTAAGTTCTAATCCTTGAGCTAGAATGGGAAATTGTATTTCCAGCTTCTCAGAAGTGCTTTCAAAGGGAGGAGCCCACCTGCTTCTTGTTATGTCATCATGGAGGCTACATGCACAAGGGCAACATGCAAGGATGGCAGAGTAAGTAGATAAGGTGCTTAGGTCCACTTAAGACCTTGTAGAACAATTCAGATTTTCCTGTTCTGGAAACTCACTCATGGACTTATCGTAGGTGGGAAAAATACATTTCTGTCTTGCAAGAGCACTGTTAATTTGGTCTCTGCAAAATATATATGAAAATATATACTAAATGATACACCATGCAAGACATATATATATATTTTCATATATATTTTTCCACTTGAGGGAAAAGATGAGGGAAAAGTATCAGAGAAGTCAGTTGTCCAAGGTTAGCCAGCTAATGTGTGGTAGGATCAAAAGAGCCCAGTGTCCATCCTCTTTCCACTAAAGGAGGCAATCTCCTGTGAGAAAACACTATAAAATCAAGGAGGGAAAAAGACATTAATTGTGCCTCGAAGGATTGATGAGGGCTTCCTGACAGAGGTGATAATTTAATGGGATCTTAATATATGGACATGGAGGATAAGGCTTTCTAGGCTAGTGGAACAAAGCCAACAACAGCAGGGTGATAAGGAAGCATAGAAAAGGCTCAGGAAAAGCTCGTGACTCATTTTTCGTAAGTCATCACTATTGCTTCTTGGCTTTCTTTATTCAATATTATTTCAGAGTACCAACCAAAAAAGTAGGCACAGAGCAAGAGGTACAGCAGTGAAAAAAAAAGATATCTACAAATTCTCAAACACATGCAAAGATGATACTACTGGACCACAGAAAGGTCTAAATCTCATACCAAGCAAACAAGGTCTTCTTAATCAGACTCAGCCTTACCCTTCCAGCCTCACGCTACACTGCTGCTCTAAGCTTCAGCCACACAGAAGTCAGAACATATGAGCTTCCAGATGTCTGATCTTTGCCCATACTGTTTCCTCTCCTTAAAATGTATTTTCTTTACTTTGCCTGGATACCTCTTACTCTTCAAAGATCCAGCTAAAATTCTACCTTTCCCTGACTTCCTCAAATGAGCTGGCTCTTTATAGCATATTCCCTTAAAGCAGTTTCCAAACATCTTTGTTCATTCATTTATTCAGCCAGCCAATCCAGCAACAATATGCCAATTTATAGACGTATAATGGTGGGAAAGATGAAGTAAATTTTTCCTATGGGCTTGAGCTGTTTATATTCTAGGAAGAAGTATCAGTCATTAGAGAACAGTTGTAAGATGTGTGTGTGTCTGTGTGTGTGCGCACGTGCACACGCGCACGTGCACACACGCGCGCACACATGCTTAGCCACTCAGTTATGTCTGAGTTATAAGGTAGCATGAGATATTCGGGGGCTTCCCAGGTGGTGCTAGTGGTAAAGAACCCACCTACCAATATAGAAGACCTAACAGACATGGGTTCCATCCCTGGGCTGGGAAGATCCCTATGCAGGAGGGCATAGCACCCTACTCCAGTACTCTTGTTTAGAGAATCCCATGGACAGAGGAGCCTGGCAGGCTACAACCCACAGGGCCACAAAGATTTGGATACAACTGAAGTGACTTAACACAAACACATGATAAATTCTACGCAGCGAAAGCAGAATCTGAGGTAGAAGCATCTATGCCTAACCTTAGCTTCTCTGAAACAGCATTATTTAAAGCTGAATCCTTTTGGATGAATTAGAATGAACCACACTTCACTATGCATTATCTGCTAGATCCCTTCTTTTAAAAGCATCCTATATGAGTAAAGAAACAACACAAGGACTAAATGCTGGCTCAGATTAATTCTAAGTGTGTTACACTGTACTGTAGTGCATCTCTATAGCTTTATTTCATGCTTCTTGTATACAGTATTTCCTCCCCTTCCCTTCACCCCTTCTTCAGTCTACCATGCAGACACTTCTTCAGGTGTCTGCTAGCATCTCTCAAATTTTAGGGTGCATAAGAATCACCTGGGATGCTTGTAAAAACATGTAGACTCCTTGGCCCTTAACTTCAGAGATTCTGATTCTTTAGGTCCAGGGTGGGGCTGGAGATTCTGCAATTCTAGTAACCTGCCTGGGAAAATCTGAGGCTACCAGTTCAGAGACTGCCTTTTGAGTAGCAATGTCACAGAGATACTACACAAATCCTTCCCAGCACTTTCTATGTTGTTCTTAACCTGCTCTGCCAGGCTGAGCTCCCTGGAGCAACAGTGGCTTCTCTGCCTAGGTAAGAACGGCACGCACCTTCAGAGTGACTCACATCCATCCTCACATTCTTCCCTTGGCCAACTGTCACTTTCTTTCCATTTCCCACTTTAGGTCTGATATGACAAGCCCACGTGCAGGGAGTGAGGGGTATGTTGATGAACAGTTCTGAGTAGAGTGGCCAGCAAAGTGTCCTCTATAAGGGAACCACAAGGGAAAAAAGACTGAAGTCGATTTCTGAACGGATAAGGAGATCAGCTGTCTTCTACCTATTTCTTGATTTTTTTAGAAAGGAATAATTTCAGTTTATATGGGAGTTTTACAATTTCATAGAAAGGAAATTATAGGAGAATCAGTGAACTTTTAAGAAAACGTTCAGTATTACTTGCATGTACCTCCATGTTGTCATGTAAAAGAACCTTCAAAGGGCCATGAGGACAGGGACCATGTGTTCCACGGAACATACCCCACAATTTCCTAGGAAACCAATGATTATTTAGATGATTTAAAAATACTCAAGTCTAAGAGATGGAAATGAACCAACTCATAAAAGTTGGGAGAGCAATTATATCATTAATTAGATTATATATATATATATATAACACCGAGAATAAAGTGTCCCTTCAATAAATTTTAGTTTCTTCCTATTTTTTCCTTAATATCTAGAAGAGATCTGTCCAACAGAACTTTCTGGAATGATGACTATATTATATATCCACACTGTTGAATATGGTACTCACCATGTTGGCTACTGAGCACTTCAAATGTGGCTAGTAAGACTGAGGAACTTAATTTTAAATTTTATATTATGTTAATAAATTTAAATAACCACACGAGGCTTATAGCTACTGTCTTGGAGAGAACAGGTCTAGAAACTTGGCCCCTAAATATGTCTCTATCCATTGAACTGATTCTTTTTTCTGTAGATATATTTCTTATGCATACGTTTAAGGTGAACAAGTGAAAAGGGCAGTTGCCCCAAGTGCAAACCAAAAGGTGTGGGGAAAGAAGGACAGCTGGATCCAAATCAAAAAAGGAAGTTTCCGCCATACTGACTGGCTTCTCAAACTTTAATATGCATATCAATCACTGGAGTTCTTCTTGAAAACACAGATTTAATAAGTCTTCAGTGGGAACTTAAGATTCTGTGCTCATAAGTTTCCAGCTAATAATGATGCTGCTAGTCAATGGGCCTCATTTCAAATAGCAAAGATCTAGATGGAGGTAGGCCATGGACCTACGTAACTGCTATTGGCTCTACCACTGGACCAGTTATTTCTTGTCTCAGGAGCTCCAGATTAAGTCAAAGGCATGCCCTGTTTTATCAAAGGGACCCCTCCACCCAGTCTTACAATGAACAATTATTAAGCATCTTCTATATCCTAGGAAGAATAATAATAATTTCTAAAAGGCACATCAGTTCAGTTCAGTTCAGTCACTCAGTTGTGTCCGACAGAAACCTAGCACACCAGGCCTCCCTGTCCATCACTAACTCCCAGAGTTTACTCAGACTCACATCCATCGAGTCAGTGATGCCATCCAGCCATCTCATCCTTGGTCGTCTCCTTCTCCTCCTGCCCTCAATCCCTCCCAACATCAGAGTCTTTTCCAATGAGTCAACTGTTCGCATGAGGTGGCCAAAGTACCGGAGTTTCAACTTCAGCATCATTCCCTCCAAAGAAATCCCAGGGCTGATTTCCTTCAGAATGGACAGGTTGGATCTCCTTGCAGTCCAAGGGACTCTCAAGAGTCTTCTCCAACACCACAGTTCAAAAGCATCAATTCTTCGGCGCTCAGCCTTCTTCACAGTCCAACTCTCACATCCATACATGACCACTGGAAAAACCATAGCCTTGACTAGATGGACCCTTGTTGGCAAAGTAATGGCTCTACTTTTCAATATGCTATCTAGGTTGGTCATAACTTTTCCTCCAAGGAGTAAGCATCTTTTAATTTCATGGCTGCAGTCACCATCTGCAGTGATTTTGGAGCCCCCAAATAAAGTCTGACACTGCTTCCACTGTCTCCCCATCTATTTCCCATGAAGTGATGGGACCAGATGTCATGATCTTCGTTTTCTGAATGTTGAGCTTTAGGCCAACTTTTTCACTCTCCTCCTCTTTCACTTTTATCAAGAGGCTTTTTAGTTCCTCTTCACTTTCTGCCCTAAGGGTGCTATCATCTGCATATCGGAAGTTATTGATATTTCTCCCCCAATCTTGATTCCAGCTTGTGCCTCTTCCACCCCAGTGTTACTCATGATGTACTCTGCATATAAGTTAAATAAGCAGGGTGACAATATACAGCTTTGACGTACTCCTTTTCCTATCTGGAACCAATCTGTCGTTCCATGTCCAGTTCTAACTGTTGCTTCCTGACCTGCATATAGGTTTGTCAAGAGGCAGGTCAGGTGGTCTGGTATTCCCATCTCTTTCAGAATTTTCCACAGTTTATTGTGATGCACACAGTCAAGGGCTTTGGCATAGTCAAGAAAGCAGAAATAGATGTTTTTCTGGAACTCTCTTGCTTTTTCCATGATCCAGCGGAGGTTGGAAGGCACATATTATTATTCTACTTTAACAAATAATAAAAGAGTGGTTTCAATGGATAATTTGATTTAACCAAAACTTAGGCTGCCTAAGAGGTGGGCTTAGAACCCAGTTGCTTCTGAATTCAAAGCCTAGTCTCTCTCATTAGACTCATTACACAAAGTGTGATGCAAATTATTATGCACAAGTGAACATCAGCTTCACCTGGAAGCTTATTAGAAATGGACACTCTCAGGCTCCATTTCCAAACCTACTAAATCAGTATCTGCTTTTTACGATCTCTAGAAGATTTTTACCTACATTAATATTTGAGAAATACTATGATATTCCATCTTTTGCCTTTTAGAGCAAAATAACAAATGGAAAGGGATCGGCTGAGTGTAGCAGTTGAGAAATGGATTTAGATAGGTTAGACTGGATGGTGGACCAAATATTGATAGCTTTGCGTCTATTGCTAAATTCCTCTTGCCTGATGGGCATAGTTAAGCCAGTATGAAGCTGTTTTCTGGCAGATAAAGATTTTTCATTTCTAGATAGTACTACAATCCAGCAGGTAAAAATATCAACAACATAGTTTTAACAGTGTTCATGGGAAAAACCACAAAAAGAAGCAAACTTGTTTGCTGAAAACTAAATATACTAAATGGACTTCCCAGGTGGCTCAGTGATAAAGAATCTGCCTGCCAATTCAGGAGATGTGGGTTTGATCCCTGTGTCGAGAAGATCCCCTAGAGAAGGAATTAGCAACCTACTCCAATATTCTTGCCTGCAAGAAGAGCCAGGTGGGTCGCAAAGGAGTCAAACCCAACTCAGAAAACGCACTAAAATCAACACATTCTTCCAAACTATTTCACCACTAGAATGGTTCAAAGAAACAAACAATCCTGCTTTCTCTCCATTCATGGATAATTCTGAAAAACCATCCAATTAAAAGTGAATAGTAGCCTAAATCACAAGGGTCTATTATGTACAAAGTGACTCAAATAAATTCATGCCTAACTGGCCAGTTCTATGACTAAGCGCTTGGTCATCCCATCTCCACAATACAGCAACTTCCTCCTCAGAAGGCTCTTATTCTCGGTTTCCTGCCCCTGGGATCAATCAGAAATGCTATTTATTAACCTCACTCAATAACACCTCGTAGTCTCCAGCCCATTCTTTGCCTCCCAACTGAACCTCACTGCTAATCTGATTGCTTCTCTATGTCCCTGAGTCCACATCTTTTCTCTCATTCCCTTCTGTTCTCACCAACCTTCACTCACACTGCCAGCCTTTCTTTCATCTGTTTTATCCCCATTAAACTACTCTATTGTCCTCCGCCCAAGAGTTATAGCTCTATTTGCACCCAGTGACCTTCCATATTTAAAATGCTCTATAAAAATCTCACTGGGAATATTATAAGAATATTATGATGGTTTCTAAATAGCTTTTATATAAATGATCTTCTTGGCAGTGAAATATCAATACGATGGATGATACTACTAAGGACTCTCAACATTTTTGTAACCTCTTTCCTCTCCTTCTCTCTCTCCATCACTTTCCTGAAAGGGAAGATACAGTTCTGAAATTTCTGGAACAAATTCCCTTGTCTCCAAGACTATTTCTATCTCTGGAAACAAAGTTTCAGACAACAAAGTGTCTCACAGGGAAGTAAAATCATCATATGCCAGTACTTCCTGGATGTTCCTTTTATTTTTCTATATTTTCCCTTAAACATCCTCAATAATGTAGACAACCATTCCCTGTGTCAGTTGAATCAGGTCCCTTTGACATTTTAATCGTTTACTCCTCCTAATAATTTTAAAGACCAAGATTCCTTCTTTTTCAGAAAAAAAAATTTTTAAGTGGGTCATATGTACATTCTTAGCCATTTTATTTAAAGTTTTGGTGAAATTAAACAAGAAGTTAGTTCCTGTTCAGCACATATTCACTCTTTCTTCCACTTTGAACCTGGCAATATGACTTGCTTTAGCCACTAGGGTGTTAGTGATATGATCTGAGCAGAGGCTATATCTGGCTTGTGTCTTGGGCGTGTCCTCTTTCATCACAGTGAAAATAACATACTTTGGGTAGTCATGTCCCACCCCCTGGGCTCCAGAATCAAATATGTAAAGCAGTAATACCCCAGCCAAGTTGGCAATCTTCAGCCTGAAGCAGCTAGCTCAGCCAACCAGCAAACTCTTATGGAAGAAATAAATACTTACAGTTATACATCATTGGTTTTGTGGTTGCTGGTTACACACCAAATATTGACTGTTATGTGGAGTAACAGTAAATGGTAGACCAAACTCTACCATTTTCTAGTTGAGCTAGAATAACTATATCTGTAAGATGAGAGGTTTGCATCCACTGAAATCCAAGTTACTTAACAAGATTCAAAACTCATGATTTTTGAGTTTACCACTTCCCACGGTATATTTCCATAAAATAGGCCTAAATATAACCACTATGAAATGAACACTAAGGAGAAATGGAGGGAAACAACATTCTGGAATCCCTCTAAATTTATGTTCCTAAAGCAGGAAGAAGGGTATTTGTTTGGATGGCGTTGATCATAGAACTCAGGAGTCTGAGTTAAGGGAAGGGAATAAGCATGGATATAGTCAGGAGAGGAGGTTTCCATGCCAACTGGCTCCAGAATACAGAGACAAGAACATGCTACCTTTTCACCAAGTCAGCCTCCAGGAGCTGGACTTACAGGTAACACACAGGCTCTACTCACTCTGAATCTCTAAAAACAGAGTATTTTTCATACCTGTCATGAGACAATATTCGGTATATAATGTGTGATGTGCTCAGTCAGTCACGTCTGACTATTTTTCAATCCCATGGACTGTAGCCCACCAGGCTCCTGAGCCTATGGAATTCTCCAGGCAAGAATACTGGAGTGGGTTGCCATGCCCTCCTTCAAGGGGATCTTCCCAATCCAAGAATCAAACCCATCTGTTACATCTTCTGCATTGGCAGGTGGGTTGTTTACCACTGAACCACCCGGGGAGAACTTAATATATACGGGGAAGCATAAAATGATGAAGTGAAAAATGGAAACTAAATAGTGTTGAAATGGGGATTTTCGCTTCTTGCTTTTCCCTCACTGATTTCAACTTTCATATAGGCGATTCCTGCTTATCTGTTCAGTTCAGTTGCTCAGTCGTGTTCGACTCTTTGTGACCCCATGAATTGCAGCACGCCAGGCCTCCCTGTCTATCACCAACTCCCGGAGTACACTCAGACTCACGTCCATCAAGTCAGTGATGCCATCCAGCCATCTCATCCTGTCGTCCCCTTCTCCTCCTGCCCCCAATCCCTCCCAGCATCAGAGTCTTTTCCAACTCTTCTCATGAGGTGGCCAAAGTACTGGAGTTTCAGCTTTAGCATCAGTCCTCCCAAAGAAATCCTAGGGCTGATCTCCTTCAGAATGGACTGGTTGGATCTCCTTGCAGTCCAAGGGACTCTCAAGAGTCTTCTCCCATACCACAGTTCAAAAGCATCAATTCTTCGGCACTCAGCCTTCTTCACACTCCAATTCTCACATCCATACATGACCACAGGAAAAACCATAGCCTTGACTAGACGGACCTTAGTCAGCAAAGTAATGTCTCTGCTTTTCAATATGCTATCTAGGTTGGTCATAACTTTTCTTCCAAGGAGTAAGTGTCTTTTAATTTCATGGCTGCAATCATCACCTGCAGTGATTTTGGAGTCCTAAAAATAATGTCTGACACTGTTTGCACTGTCTCCCCATCTATTTCCCATGAAGTGATGGGACCAGATGCCATGATCTTCATTTTCTGAATGTTGAGCTTTATGGTAACATTTTCACTCTCCTCTTTCACTTTCATCAAGAGGCTTTTTAGTTCTTCTTCACCTTCTGCCCTAAGGGTGCTGTCATCTGCATATCTGAGGTTATTGATATTTCTCCCGGCAATCTTGATTTTAGCTTCTGCTTCTTCCAGCCCAGTGTTTCTCATGATGTACTCTGCATAGAAGTTAATAAGCTGGGTGACAATATACAGCCTTGACATACTCCTTTTCCTATTTGGAACCAGTCTGTTGTTCCATGTCCAGTTCTAACTGTTGCCTCCTGACCTGCATATAGGCTTCTCAAGAAGCAGGTCAGGTGGTCTAGTATTCCCATCTCTTTCAGAATTTTCCACAGTTTATTGTGATGCACACAGTCAAAGGCTTTGGCATAGTCAAGAGAGCAGAAATAGATGTTTTTCTGGAACTCTATTGCTTTTTCCATGATTCAGCAGATGTTGGCAATTTGATCCCTGGTTCCTCTGCCTTTTCTAAAATGAGCTTGAACATCCAGAAGTTCATGGTTCATGTATTGCTGAAGCCTGGTTTGGAGAATTTTGAGCATTACTTTACTAGCATGTGAGATGAGTGCAATTGTGCGGTAGTTTGAGCATTCTTCGGCATTGCCTTTCTTTGGGATTGGAATGAAAACTGACCTTTTCCAGTCCTGTGGCCACTGCTGAGTCTTCCACATTTGCTGGCATATTGAGTGCAGCACTTTCACAGCATCATCTTTCAGGATTTCAAATAGCTCAACTGGAATTCCATCACCTCCACTAGCTTTGTTTGTAGTGATGCTTTCTAAGGCCCACTTGACTTTACATTCCAGGATGTCTGGCTCTAGGTGACTGATCACACCATTGTGATTATCTCGGTTTTGAAGATCTTTTTTGTTCAGTTCTGTGTATTCTTGCCATCTCTTAATATCTTCTGCTTCTGTTAGGTCCATACCATTTCTGTCCTTTATCGAGCCCATCTTTGTGTGAAATGTTCCCTTGGTATCTCTAATTTTCTTGAAGAGATCTCTAGTCTTTCCCATTCTGTTGTTTTCCTCTATTTCTTTGCATTGATCACTGAGGAAGGCTTTCTTATCTCTTCTTGCTATTCTTTGGAACTCTATGTTCAGATGCTTATATCTTTCCTTTTCTCCTTTGTCTGTACTATGCTTGTCTGTACTATGTTTCATTTAAGGTGCTAAACTATCATGACCTCATACAACAGTGAGTTTATCTGAGACATTCATGCATAAGAACTTCAGTGACCCCTTCACCACTGGTTTCATTAATGTAAAATCACTTACAGAATTTTAAGATCCCTTAACTTACTTTCCTTTAAAAAAATTGCAGAATTTCCTTTTAATATCTTTTGTAGCTTTACTAGATGGTTGCTTAAAACTTTTCTTTGACCATAGATTTCCTCCTGTTGTTTGACTGCTATTTGCATGCATGCCAGGGAGTCATTTCTGCAAGAATCATATATTTCTAAAACCAAATTTGCTAATTGGCAATATTAATACACTAATTTATAATGAAATTATTTTTGAGGAGAACTTAGTTAAAATTTGTCACATAGGTAATATTTTAAGAAGGAAATATTCTTATGCAACATGACTGAAATGCTCTGGGGAAGTCTGAAATTGTTTCTTCATTAGAAAGAATTGAAATTATGTGAACAACTAGAATGTGAGGCAGAAAAGAGGAAAACAAAGCATAGAACACCAGGGAATGAGAAAGCAGACTTGTTCAAGGTCACTCAGTGAATCAGGAACAAAGAAGAGGGTTAGACCTATGTCAATTTGCCATTTTTCCAATACACAATATATTTATAATTGAGACTTGGGGGAAGATATTAACATTTAATGTTCTCTTGGAGTCTAGCATGTTACTTCATAAGTGTTTACTGAATAAAATAATAATAAACCCTCATTAACTAGAAGTTAACAAAGCATAATTTCACATACATATCGTCATTAAGATCCTCACCAACACCTCGGGGGTTGATATTCCGATTGATCTTATTGATCAATTTAGGTCCAGATAGAATAAATGAATAGCTCAGCAACACATTGCCATGAGAACTGGGATAGTTTAGCCATATTAGCAAACTTCCCTAAAGATCCTACTCTTAAGGAAGCTCAAAGAGGGTTTGGATTATGTACCAAAATGTTGAAGATAACTTTTTAAAATCCCTTTGAGGAATTCAAAATCAGACATTAAAATTGATATTTAGAGTATGCATCTTGTGATGACTTGGTCAGGTGAGATGGGAGGGGGGAGGGAGGCTCTAAAGGGAGAAGATATATCTATTTATTTATTTATATATCTACATATGTATCAATAACATTAGATATGCAGATGACATCACCTTAATGACAGAAAGCAAAAAGGAATTAAAGAACCTATTGATGAAGGTGAAAGAGGAGAGTAAAAAAGTTGGCTTAAAACTCAACATTGAAAGCACTAAGATCATGGCATCCAGTCCTATCACTTCATGGCAAATAGATGGGGAAAAAAAGTGCAACAGTGACAGACTTTATTTTCTGGATTCCAAAATCACTGCTGATGGTGACTGCAACCATGAAATTAAAAGACACTTGCTCCTTGGAAAAAAAGCTATGACAAACCCAGACAGTATATTAAAAAGCAGAGACATCACTTAGCTGACAAAAGTCTGTATAATCAATGCTATAATTTTTCCAGCAGTCATGTATGGATGTGAGAGTTGGATCATACAAAAAGACTAAGTGCTGAAGAATTGATGCTTTTGAACTGTGGTGCTGGAAGAGACTCCTGAGAGTCCCTTAGAGAGTATGGCAACCAAACCAGTCAATTCTAGAGGAAATCAACTCTGAATACTCATTGGAAGGACTGATGCTGAAGCTGAAGCTCCGATACTTTGGCCACCTGATGCAAAGAGCTGACTCACTGGAAGAGACCCTAATTTTTGGAAAGATTGAGGGCAGGAGGAGACGGGAGCGACATAGGATGAGATGATCGAATGGCATCATCAACTCAGTCAACACAAGTTTAAGCAAACTCTGGGAGATAGTGAAGGACAGGAAAGCCTGTGGGCTGCAGTCCATGGGGTTGCAGAGTCGGACGTGACTGAGCAACTGAACAACAACAATACAGAACCTAAAGGGATAAGCTGGGGAGGGAGGTGGGAGGGGGATTCAGGATGCGGGGCTACACTTGGATACCTATGGCCAATTCATGCTGATATATGGCAAAAATTACAATATTGTAATTATCCTCCAGTTAAAATAATTTAATATTAAAAGTACTCCTAAAACCAAAAAAAAAAAAAAAAATCCAACAACAATATATATGACTGACCCAGACTATTGTATGGCAGAAAACAGCACACTAATGCAATTATCTTCCAATTAAGAAACACATTTTTAAAATATCAAAGAATTGATATTTAAGAGAACAAGAACACTTCAATTAATTTGTTATATTTGGCCGATTTTACTAGCTAATTAGTTGGGATACGAATCCAGCATGTCTGTTCAAAATTCTTAGATTCTTATTGGCAAATTATTTGTACATGAAGGCATCTGGAAGTGAGTCATGAGAACCCTAAAGAAGGCTTTGAAATAATATGGATCTACTGCAAGTAAGCAGTCCTACTCACAAAACCAACTCTCTGGGCTCCATGTCTACTACTTTAAAGCAAGCTCATCTGCTTTGGATGATGCCAATGGATATAGTAAAGAGATTTACTATAATAAAGACATAGAATCCTTTTATATATGTATTATATATAATATATACAATAATACATACAATTATGTGTGTGTGTGTGCACATGCACATCCCTCTCCCAAGAGTATTGAAGCCTCTGAGACAAACTGTCTTCCATCCAAAACTGCATGTTGCCAAGGGCTAAGTAGACAAATTTGTTCTTAAGCTGAGAGGTAGAAAAGAAGGGAGGGAAGGTGGAAACAAGCAAAATCAGAGTTAAGTAAGTCCTCACACTCTACAGCCAGAACACCCAGGGTCCTTCTTGGCTCAGCTTCTTCCTATGCATTTCTGAGACAGTTACTTAATCTCTTTATTACTCAGTTTTCTCATCTGTAAAATGGAGAAATCAATAGTACCTGTCTCATAAGGTTGTTATGAGGATTAATTGAGTTAATATTTGCTAAGCACTTAAAACAATGTCAGGTATACAGTAATCCAGATGTTTGTTGTTGTTTAGTCATTAAGTCATGTTCAACTCTTTTGTGACCCCATGGACTGCAGCCCACCAGGCACCTCTATCCTGGGATTTTCCAGGCAAGAATAATGGAGTGGGCTGTCATTGCCTTCTCCAGGGGATCTTCCTGACCCGGGGATGGAACCCACATCTCTTGCATTGGTAGGCAGATTCCTAACCACTGAGCTACCAGGAAAGTCCAATCCAGAAACAACTCTTTGATGAATAAAGGAAAGCAGAAAGAGTGACAGAGAGAACAGAAACATCATGCGTCTTTAATAACTGCTTTGCTTCCTTCCAACAGAGTCCTTTACTTTCCACAACTGGGGCTACTTGAGTCCTACCAGTAAGCTTAACCCCATTTCCAGCATGACCCCAAATGACTCTTGTTCAGAGAGATTTAAGAAGCCCTAGTTCAGTAGTTCAGGTGATTCAGCATTAAGTCAAGCTTGCTGTTATTCTTGTTCTGACCCTGTGTCCCAGTTTTAACTTGTCCCTGTAACCAAGTCCCGACCCTGTACTCCAGTTCTGGCTCCTTGCTCCCCTGCGGCCCAGTCTGGCTTGCAGAATCTGCTCAGGACTTTTGGTTCCTCCAAAGCAGGTGTCTCCCAAAGGACAGCCTTTAGACTAGACATGCTTTGGTTGGTACACATAGAGTTTGGACTTCTGCTGAGAGTTGACTGCAAAACTGTATAAAAAAATTCAAATTTCTGACTCTCTTGAGAAATGGAATGATCTGGGAACTCTTGATCCCATTTCCCTTTCGAACCTACCCAGTGGAGCCAAGTTGCTGCTGCATCCCCCCACCTTTGGAAAGTCATGGGCTTTGTATTCCCTACTCTCCCCCTGCTTCCTGATCCATCTGTTCCTGTGATTTGCTTGGTCCTTGTGGGCATTAGAGGTTAGGGTCTAAGACTGAAAATAGCCAGTACTTACCAAGCACTTTGTACTCATTTAATCAAGGACTAGGTTGTATTTGTTCTTGTCCATTATGCCTACAGCCCTTTTCATTGCCTCAAACCTTTTGTCTGTAGTTATCTGAATCTGCCCCATCTTCCTAAATTACTCGGCTCTACCGTATCAGTGAGGGCCACTCACGAAGCTGTTAGACCTCCATAAGTCAACCACTCCCCACATTGTGCTTTGCACCACTTTCCAGTCATTCCCACGCAGCCAGACTCTGTCGTTGAGAATTTTGGCCACCGTAGTGGTTATATTTCAGAATAAGAACCTGGGGCTTTACTGACCTGTCTGTTCCTATTATCTCATGCTCCATGTTTCTATAAACCATACATCTTATTGTATATTATATATAGATAGATATAGGTAGACTTTCCCTTCATAAAGTTTTGCTCCTATTCTTATTAGCAGCTTAGCAAAATCCAATATTATTGATCACATATTATATCCAGATTACCCAGATTCTATCATAGAAATTGATTTGAGTATACCTTTACCAAGAAACCTGAAAAGTTTATCTTTTGACAGACAATTGAATCTCTTTTCAGTGAACACCTAAGAAAATAATATTATTTGATCATAATCAGCTTGTTTTTTTCTCATGATAGACCCTTGTGTTTTTTTTAAACAACGGATGAAAGAGGAAAATATCAGCATGCCTAAGCTGTGAGTTAGCAAATTTCAAAAGAAAAGACACAAAACTCATTCTATACATCATTTCATGAGATTATCTGGATTGGTTGAAACTGAATATGTACTGTATTTTAAATTCTCTTGTTAAGTTCTACCAATTTTTAAAGATAGTCTTAATAAAAATGTTACTTACATAAGGAATCGTGTCCAAAGTGTCTGTGTTGACAATTATAGGAGCAGGGCTGGCCTAAAAAAGAGAAGTAGAAAAAAATTTTAAATAACAAGTAGTCTATTCTGAGATAGGATCTGTTAACTTATTTAACCAAGAGCTCAACAATATTTGAGAACCTACATAGGTACTATGTCAGGTGCTAGGGGGACAAATGAAATGACTCAGAGTTCCCTTTACCCTCCTTCCTTCAAAAATTTGTTTGCTACATTGACCACATAATAAAATGAAGTAAGCACAGAACTGAAAAGGGGAGGATGCGAGGATTTGTGCAGTGTGAGAGGCGATGACTTCTAATAAATTTGGCAAGGAGTTAAACATTTCTTTATGAAATGGCTGTGCTAAAGGATTTTTATTTTTTCTCTATAGTGTTAAACCTAACACTATAACTTTTTTCTTTAAACTGGCTTTTGTGAGGACATTGTATACAATGCAAAATAGAAGCATTCCCTTTTTGACATTTTACATATATTCACCTATTTTGTATGCTGTGTCAAATTTTTTTTCTTTATCATTTATGTACCTTTGAAAATCTGCTTTAGAAACCCTTAGGTAGAAAATTAAAAATTAGTCAAACATGGCAAAAAATCGTATTAGATATGCTAAAGTTCTTTTAAAAAAAAAAACAACTACAAAATGCACCCATTCCTTTTAAAGATGAGTAGGAATCTGTATAAAACTGATATAGGAGTGCTACAAGCCAAGTCATTAGAAAATAAGAGATTGCAATCTATTTGCATCAGCCAATCTGACTTCATGAATATTGAGCAGATCTATTTTCTAGTTTCTAGACTTTTCACAGCAACTTTTCCTTCATCTCCCAAAGGATCTTTAATCTTCCCAAATTGCAGATTTCATTTAGATAGAGGAAATGGTCTCACCATGATTAATCGGGAGCTGTCCTATACGACACGGTAGTTTGCGCAAATGCTCAACTTGGGGACATTTCATTAACTGTGCCCTCTGGAGTTAACAAGAGTTAACAGCTTTCTAATGTCAATCTATGCCTATGGGATCCTAATTGAAAGACAAAACAATTTTTGTCCAGCAGATTTTATAGAACAGAGTTCCAAGTTTTAACTAAAATCATTGGTCGTTGAAAACATGACCCTGCTACACATGGGTCAACTAAATATTCATGGTTTATTTGTTAACTCCTAATAACAAGTACTTTGTGGATAAACATAGGCTTTGGAGAAAGTTTCCACTGGAACCTATCCCAAAACTATTAAGAAGCCTGTAACTTAGGGAAATGAACATGAGGTTTGGAGTCAGAAGACCTGGGCTCAGGTTTGGTTTAACAACTTCCTGATTATATGATTTGAGGGCTCAGTAACTTCTTGGTAATCTGATCTGGGGGCAAGCCCACTAACTCTCTTTGCCTCATTTTCCTTCTCTGTAGAATGGAAATAGAGATAACCACTTTCTAAAAAGGTTGTCTAAAGAATAAATGAGGTGATATATTTGAATGGGCTTTGTAAATGTAAATTTCACAATCAATATTAAATATTGTTACTAGCTAATGCCCTTAAAGATGGACTATCATAAGGAGATAATATTACTGGATGGTTTGTGCATTGTTTCTGGCCCTGTAATCTCAGTGCTATGCTAGTGGCACAGTTGCACTAAAGAGAACTGATTAGGTTGTGAAAATCACCATTTATTAAATACATATCGCTTGCCCATTTATAATAATATGCATATATAACCTCATATAATCTCCACAAATCCATACTGATGAGGCATTATTGTTAATATCCCTATGATACAGACGAGAAAACTGAGGTTCCGAGAAAATGAGAGCTGAGCTTTTACAGCAGCCTTTCTGACCTCAAAATCTATTTTTGCACACTAAACTGTTCTATGAGTCCATTACCTAGGAGTCTCTACCACTGGAGTTCTACAGTTATTTGAGCTCTCTAGACCAGCCAGTAAGACCCAGGCAAATTAAAGACAACCTGAAGGTAGAAAATGCTGCAGGGTCTTGAATAGTAGATGTTGAAAGCCACCAGGTAATTCCTTGATGGTTTCTGGTTTTTCGTTTTGATGATATTTCTTCTATGCTTTCTAATTGGCTCCTGAGACTCCCAAAAGATTTGCATCTTGTCTCCTTGACTAGACTATTGAAAACTTTCTGAGTATCATACCCAGTACTTGTATTTCTCCTTGTTATCTACTATACTTTGATCAAAAAATATGCTTTGGCTTGATTTGGGACTTTCAACTCATTTTACCCTCTTATAAATTGCATTCATGTGGTCTGGAAATAAATTTTATACATAGATCCATTCCCTATACGGCGCCATTTATCACTTTTTATGTTTCTGTTGCTATTTTCCATTTCATGTATGTAAATTTGGTCTTTCCAGTTAGACACTTGCAACCACAAGGATTATTTATTTTCCTAGAATTTTTCACAGCACCTGGGTACACAGAAAGAGCTCAGTAAATACTTAGGAAATACCGACTAAGTGAAGCTATAAAGTATAATACATAGGAAATATCTCTTTGTAAGATTTGGAAAGCATTTCTGAGATAATCTTATGTTACCAACAAAACTGTGATGACTTTCTAATATGTACTATCATCTTTTTTTAACCAGTCATTAATACTGAATTATCCAGTTTTTTGAAATAATAATTAGTTCATAAATGCAGGATGTAAAGTCTGTGAACCTTGAAGTACAATCTGTAATGTGAAAAGCTCACTATTTCTTCTTGGTGCTAAAAAGATGTAGAAGTGCAGTTAATTCCTACATCTATGACAGTCACTAAAAATGCATGAACAAATGTTTGTGGGTTGTGTGAGCACACACATACATCATGTACCTCTGACACTGGCAACTCCCTGATGTGAGTGCCAAGGAGACGCCACGGTGGGCTGTTCTGAATAGCACAATACCCCCACTGAGCTGCCACATGAGGCTTTCTGAAAATCCCATTGCTCTGCTGCAGAACCCTCAGAGCCCTCCTCAGACCATTTCTCAGAAGCTTCTTATAATTTGCCGGGTGCTCAATGGCACACAGTAGCAGAGAATAAGTGCCCCAAGTGGGACCAGACAGAGTCCAGGAGAATTCTAGGTATGGTGCTTCTCTCACCAGATGCTGCGTTGGCTTGTCTTGATGCCTGTTTCTTTTTTCACCTTCGAGACCATGCGAGTCTGTGCTTGGTTTGGTTTCTGCATGTGAAAACCAGGTCCCCAGGTATTCTGATAGCTAAAGTACTAAGCGTCATCTCCACACCGCCTTGCCATACACATCTTCTCTCTCCATATTGCATAACCTCTTCAGTGAAACCCCTAAATCAAATGGATGATTTAGCAGATTTCAGCATTTCCCTTCAAGTTGCTGATTTCCATTAACTGGAGAGAGTTATCAGTATCCAATATGATAAAGGAAGACCTTTAAATCAGAAGCTTAAAGGCTTGTTTGAATGTAAACATAAAGGCTTAAGAAAATCAATATCACTTGGGCAACCCGAACTATAAGACAAGGGCTTGCCTTTTATATTACATCTCTTCCATGTGGAAAAAGTCAGTTTACAGGAAGAGGGAAGAATAAGCTAATCAGAGGGAAGACAGAAACAAGCAGAGAAAATACTGATAAAATCCAAATTAATAGATCAAGTTATTCATAAATTCCTGCCACCTTCCTGTCCTTGAATCCCATGGGATGGTCAAATAGTACATTAGTAACTTTGCTCGTGAAAGTAAAATGAAAAACTAAACTTCTATTGTTTGCCACCAAGATGAATGCACATTTTCAAAGGAGTTCATTAATTCCAAATGATGTTACATTTGTTAACTGCCAGATGTGCGAAATACCTTGACATAAATGGGCAGGTGGTCACCAAACCAGAGGAAGCCTCTTCAAGCAAGGTACTGGCAGGGGTGGTAGAGAAGTTGGTCGGTCAAATAACACAGTCCGTGAGGTTTATTGCAGGCTAACCACTGGGAAGGTCAGAAGACTGAATCCAGGCCTATACCTAAACTATTTTTTAAGGTTTGTTTCTTTGTTTTTTAATGTTGACCATTTTTTAATGACTTTTACTGAATTTGTTACAATATTGTTGTTGTTGTTTTCTTCTAGCCACAAGGCATATGGGAGCTTAGTTCCCTGATGAGGGACTGAATCCATATCCCCTGCATAGGAAGATGAAAGTATTAACCACTAGACTACCAGGGAAGCCCTTATAACTAAACTTTTAAGAAGCAAACTAGAAAAGAAGAGAAACCCACACAGCTAAGTGACCTAAATACACTAGGAACTGAATAAAAACATTGATGGGGCTAGGAATCGTGCAGGGATTTCAACTGACCTGGAACATGCAGGCAGAAGGCAGCTGGCTGTCAGTAGGCCAAATTAAACAGGAGGTAAAATATGGCAAGAATAACTCATGAGCTGTTCTGAGGACCCAGCATCTTTGGCTTATCTTCTCGGACTTAAAGAACAAGGCTCCTGAAGAGGCAAGTAACACTGACTCTATCTACAGTGTAGCATGAAGACAAAGATGGAAGCCACTGAAAATTTTAAAACGAGTCCATTTGTGTGTGTATATGATTTCAGTGAGACAGGGAGACATCTCAGAAACTCAAGATAACTACTAGCTGGCATAGACTGCCTGCTCCAAGATATCACAGTAATGGTCCTTCAGCTTCATAATCACAAAGAGGGCTGCCATCTGGGTGAACCCTAAGCAGCTCATGTCCTGATTCCAACCAGGGAAACAGAACAGGGGGTTACTACCCACAAACCCATCAGGCCTGAAATAAGAATCTGCCATTAAATATTGAGTTGGTATGCAAAAAGCCAAACTCGGGATAATTTTATTTTTATTAGGGTTTCTTCCTAATCCTCTATCATGTTGGCCCATTTTGGAAATTTGAAAAAGTGATGTGGTTGGGGGGGTGGGGGACTCCTGCCTCAGTTCACTGCCTCTAGTTCTCTGCTTTCCTGGAATCTCTTCTGTTTTCTCCTTGAAAGATCTGCAGTTGCTTGGTTGAGCATCATCACTACCTGGAATCTTAGGTAGTGATGATCTTTCAAGTAGATCTTTCAAATCCTGGCATGTCCTTCAAGTAAGATTAGGATCCTGCCAACAACAGGGATGTGTGACTTCCCCCAACAGACTGCAGGAAAGAAGGAAAAAGAAGAAAGGGTTCCAGGAAAGCAGAGAGCTAGAGGCAGTAAACCGAAGCAGGGGTCCACCCCACCCCTAACCACATCACATTTTTAAATTTCCAGAATGGGCCAACATAATAGAGGAACAGGAAGAAACCCCATTACACCCAGTTAACTGATATAGTAACACTGGGATGGACAATACTAAAGGCAAGCACTTTACTACACTTATTTATATTAATTTACTTAATCATCAAATAACCCAATGAGACACTCTTGTTCTCAATTTACAGGTGAGAAAATACAGGTTAGGTAACTTTCCCAAAGCCATACATCTGATAAATAAATCTGTCTTCAAACCCAAATAACCTGACAGTCTGGCTCAGAGTTTCTGCTCTTTTTATTTAAGCTATATAATTTTATTTTATTTTTTAACCATTAAAAAATTGAAGTGCAGTGAATTTGCAATGTTATGTTAGTTTCAGGTGTACAGAAAGTGATTCAATTATGCAGATCTACATTCATATGTGCAATACTGTTTGTCATTATAGGTTATCACAAAATACTGAATATTGCTCCCTATACTATACAGTAGGTACTTGCTTTTTATCTATTTTATTTATAGTAGTGTGTGTGTGTGTGTTTTGACCCTCTCCTCCACCCAGAATCCATGCTTTTGACAACCATGGTCTACTATCATTCAGAACAAACTTTACCAAAACTCGTCAGATTCTAATGATGACTACTCACCAGCAACTCAGAGCCCAGGTGAAAGCCGAATTAGACATTCACCTTGATCTGGGATGGTTCCAGAACCCTGCCCTCCTCACTCCAGCCCAGGCAGTGAGCCCTAGTGCATTGTATGAACAAGACTGTAGATGCCTCAGTAGAAGGCTAAGCATAGGCACACGCAGGCTGACTGAATCAGATGTTTTTGAGTAAGTTCCAAAGAAAATCACTGCTAAATGAATGACTGAAGCACATTGATGGTTACATGAGAGAGGAAAAACAGAGCAGGAAGGACAAATCCACTGCAGAAACATGAAACTTTGATTCTTAAGGCCTCAGCTTCATTCTACCCTTCATTTTACAACTATGAAATGGAGACACAGAAAGGAAGTGGCATGCCCCAGAGCTCATAATCATTCAGTATCTAAACAGAAAATAGGATAACAACAGCAACAAGAATAACAATAAAAAATATTAAGCACTTATTGGAGACAACTATGTCCCAGCAGTTGTGATAAACATTTAAGATACATCAGCGTACTTACTCTTCAAGATATCCTAAGGAAAATTTATCATTCTCATTAAAAAAAAAAAAAATAAGGCTCAAAGTGGCTAAACCACTTGCCTGAGGTCAGAAATTCTAAGAGGTACCACAGTGTGAAAGTCGCTCAGTCGTGTCCAACTCTGCAACCCTATGGACTATAAAGTCCATTGGATTCTCCAGGCCACAATATTGGAGTGGGTAGCCTTTCCTTTTTCCAGGGGATCCTCCCAACTCAGGGATCAAACCCAGGTTTCTCACATTGCAGGTGGATTCTTTACCAGCTGAGCCACCAGAGAAGCCCAAGAACACTGGAGTGGGTAGCCTATCCCTTCTCCAGCAGATCGTCCAGATCCAGGAAATGAACTGGCTTGGGAAATGAACCGACCCAGGAAATGAACTACCTGCTCCTGCATTGCAGGTGGATTCTTTACCAGCTAAGCTACCAGGGAAGCCCCATATCCGGGTGTCCAGTCCAGGCCTTTCGAACCCCAGGACACAATCTGGCTCCTGATTCCTTCTCCTGAGATTTTCCAGGTAAGACTTAAAAAAAAAAAAAAAAGCAGTTATTTTCTGCCCTGAAAATGGCTAGTTTCTCTTTCCCAGGCTGAAGAGAAACTTCTCCCCATACTGACTCAGATTCAATCCCCCAGTTCTCTGAGGGTTTCTAGGTCCCTATATCACTTTCAAAACCCCACTTAAAAATGGGACAATGCTATTTTCCAGTTAACCTATTTCCTAAGGAGTTAGCTAGGGGAATAACGCACATGAAGTGAAAGAGATGTGCTCCATAGCTGTAAGGTTATGTTATTTATTACTGTGGTTGTTTTTAGCTTTCCTGGATTTTCTTCTGCTTTTCACATTGCCTCTCTGGAAGAGTCATTACCAACAGTAACACCAAGAGGCTCTGGCCTGTCACCTCATTTGTCCTTACCCTGCAGTGACACAGGACAACTCCCCTCAAAGGTGAGAACATTGAGGCAGTAAGAGGTGAGTGGGTGAGTAAGCAATGTAAGGGCCCAGGGCTTAGCTAGCCAGGGCATAACTGCAGGTTAACGTCCATGGCAGGATGTCTCAAGAGAATAACTTCGGAGGAAGCTAAGACCCTGGTTCTCTCCCCAGCACTTAATAAAATGCAGGGATGATTATCCACCTAGCTTATCACCAGACGGGCTCAGAAAATAAGAATAAAGTGTCAGATAGATGTTTGACTTGAACTCGATTCAACTCTGCTTGCCCAAACTCTTTTAAATAATAAAAATAATAATACCCTTGTTTTACAGAAAACTGAGGGACATAGATGTTAAGTAATTTGTCCAAGGTCATCAGGACAGTAACAGCAGGGTCAAAAGTCAAACCTATCAGTCTGGTTCCAAAGTGGGTAACAGTTCACTATAAAACATTTGCTTCTGTTTCCTATTAAAAACTGGCAAGTGTCCAGAAGTCTGTTTTAGTCAACATGAATTCTTTCACTGATCTTTGAAAAATACACTCTAAATATTTCTTCCCTTTGGATTAAAGTGATAACATATCTGCTTGATCCTCCTTAAAAATGCAAGGTAGTATAATTTTTGCAAAAAATGAATGATATCCTAAGGGTCTTAGTTAGGCTGCATGGGGCACCTCTTTAACCCAAGTATAGAAGAGATGGGCCAGCCTGGAGAATGAGGCACAGAAAGTAAAGACCCAGAACTAAAGAGTTTTCCTTCCTTTATACGCTTTTTTCTAGAATCAATCTAACTTGATGCAACAGATAAAAATTGTTTGTACTGTTAGTTATGAAGACTCTTCAAACTTCCATCCTACACTCTGTCCACATACCTCTTTGAACTTAGCATAAAATGCTAAAATGAATGACTCTCTAAAATTAAATCTGTGGACCATCACTCAAACTGAACTAGATATTATATTAGATTGGCTACCTATATAGTATTTCATAATTTAACAAGTGTGTCCACGCACATTAGATCATTTCATTCCCATAGGCAGAGGAAAGGGAACTACCGTTCATTGACCAATGCCCACTCTGTGCCAGCAAATATGGTAAGATGTCTATCTGTGCTTTTTATCTACTCTTCACAGAGCCCCAGAGGGACTGGTAGAATTCTACAGATAAGTAAACTGAACCTCAGAGTGCTTGAGTGAATTTCCCAAAGTCAGACATCTAGAGAAAAGCTGACATTCAAACCTAGGTCCTCTGACTCTAAACTGTACCCTATTATTCCTTCATGGTGCCATAAATCTCACTGATGCACTCGTGAGTATTTACAAATATAACTGCTTTATTTGTGTGTGCAAATGCCCTCTGAAGAGTGCACCAAAAAATGGAGTCATTAGCTCAAATCTCAGATGTGGGTTGGTCAGTGTGCCCCAATGCACAGTCACAATACCTGCTTATTTCACTGTTTCACTCGCACAGTGTTACTCCTGAAAAGAGCTATGTGGATATCATCTGCTCCATTCTGTGAAGCCATCAGAGAGCTATAATCTTCCCAGGGCAGTTGTATTTTTCCAGTTTCAGGTACCAGAATCCTGAGCAAGCTGTCAAATACCTGGTCCCTCACCACTTCTTCTGTAGTATCTGGATCACGGCCTTGGCCACAGTGGGTGACCTATCTGAATTCTGTTTATTTTCTTTCTGTTGTCTCCTTTCTTCCATCGGGACATAACTCTGACTACTCCAAGCATACACCTTGTTGATGCCTACCATAAGGTCACTGGTTGACATTTCTTTCTTCCTCGCCACATCCCAAAGCAACCACCATCCCCTTTCTTATCTTCCTAACCAAAATCCATCCACCCTGCAAGGACAATCTAAAGTCCCAGACTCTCTGTGAGAGTTTCCTCAATCCACTGCAGGTATCAATCTATCCATTTCTTCTCCTCCCAAATTTTAAAACATTCATCATTTGTACTATAGTTCACATTAAACTATAAATAGAAAAGAAGTTATGTGAAAATACCAATTCTGCCATTCTTAATGAACACTTCTTTCTGTTTTTACACATGTTGATGATTAAGTGGCTCATGCATGATACTTTTAATCTCCTTGATGAAACCATAACCACTGTGACGGCAAGGCCCTCATTCTACTTCATTTATTCACCAACTTCATTTCTTCACCTACTTCATTGCTTCATTTCATTTCCACCAACACTCCTAACAGTGCCTAGCATACAAGATACTCAAAAGATGGTCATTAATGGGTTTTTGGCACATGTGCTCAGTTGTACCAACTCTTTGCGATCCCACAGACTATAGCCCACCAGATTCCTGTCTATGGAACCTTCATGGCAAGAAGACCTTTGGAACTAGAACCAGAGCAACAAGAGATAAGCAACCTAAATGTCCATCAACAGATGGAGGGATAAAGAAAATGCGGTACATATACACAATGAAACATTACTCAACCATAAAAAAGGAACAAAACTGGGTCATTTGTAAAGATGTGGATGGACCTAGAGTCTGTCATACAGACTGAAGTCAGAAAGAGAAAAACAAATATATATTTATGCATATATGTGGAATCTAGAAAAATAGTATAGATGAAACTATTTGCAAGAGAGGAACAGACGTGCAGATGTCGAGAACAGATGTGTGAACATGGGGAGTGGGTTGGGGGGGGATGGGAGGGACACACACACATTAATTACCATGTATAAAACAGATAGCTAGTGGGAGCCTGCAGTTTAGCACAGGGAGCTCAGCCCGGTGCTCCGTGGTGACCTGGAGGGCTGGGGTGGAGAGGAGCAGGGTGCAAGAGGGACAAGGAGTATGTATACACTGAGCTGATTCACTTTGTTGTGCGGTGGACACCAATACAGCATTGTTAAGCAACCATAACTCAATTAAAAGAAAAAAATAAAATAAAAGATTCATGAGAAACCTGTGAGACGAAAGTGCAACGGGTGGAAAGGGGTGACCGCACTCTGTCCCCTGGCGGCAAGCTGCTCTGCCACACCGCCGGTGCGGCTGATGGGCGGGCCGGTGCTGCTGATGGGCGGTCCGGAGCTGCCAGGCACTGCAGACCATCCTATTCTGAACCACGGCATGTAAGTTAAGGAGAAAGATCCTTCCCTGCCTACCATATGCTGGTCCTTTACACTCATTCTTTGCTACTTCTCACTACAAGCCTCTGAGTTGCACGCTATAATTATGCTCATTATGCAGATAGGGGAAGTGACGCACAAACCTGTAACGAAATGGCCCAAGGTCATAAGACTTAAAAATTAGTGGAGCCAAGCCTCACTCTTTTGACTCTGAGTCCGTTGGAGCAAGGGAATGTTCCCTACTCTAATTTACTACCTCACTGTGGATTCCAGACGTTGGAGAGGTGGGATGAAGCATGGAATCTGGTGAAAAAGCTAAGGACTCAAAACATTGTGAAAAAAGTAAAATTGCATCCTAAAAATTTCTTAAATTTTTCAGATAAGTGTGAAGATAGATCCCAAAAAATTCATCTCTTACTGGGCATTTATTTGAAGTCTCATGTTTTATCTTTTAAAAAATTCATGTAGCTTTTAATATATTTTACTGCAGATCCATCTATGTTTTAATATTAAAATGTTTTTAGTTGTTTATAATGGAGTCAACCTGACATCTTAGGTAGGTCCTGCATGGCTCTCAAAAATCATAGATATGCACACACTGCTATATTTAAAACGGATAAACAACAAAGACCTATTATATTACACATGGAACTCTATTCAATGTTATGTAGCAGCCTGGATAGGAGGGGATTTGGGGGGAGAATGGATACATGTACATGTATAGCTGAGTCCCTTCCCTGTCCACTTGAAACTATCACAACACTGTTAATTGGCTATACCCCATTACAAAATAAAAAGTTTAAAAAAAAAGGAAAAAAAACCAGGTACTCTGTCTCCCTGGAAATAACCACAATCCAGGCAGGGGATTATGTCACTGGCATAAAGATGGTTGATGCAGAATTAGAAGATCTCCGTTTTAGACCTAGCAAATTCTGTAACTCAGGATGAAAAGGCAATACAGTAAGCCTCCCAATTTATTTTTATATTTGAGGAGTAAAGAGTGAAATGGATAACCTCTAAGAGTCTGTCTCATCAAGGATTTGATTTCACTCATCATAAATTTTGACCTGCTGGGAAATACTGGAAAGAAGGGAAGATGCTACACAAGTCATCCTTCTGGATAATGATGACCTCTGCATTCAGATACAGAAAGCCAGAAGACATGGCATTAAGAAAAGTGTGAAAAATAAGACAAAAGTCGAACTGGGAAAAGATCAATAATATAAGAGCTTCTAATTAACTGGATAAAGGATGAGGTTTTGTATGTCTTAAATGAGGCACCTCAAAAAGCTATTTATGATTATTTTCATAATCTATATTTTGTATGATCATGTTTAGAGCCTGAATTCTTTTTTTTAATGAAGCAGTTAATTTTCTGGACTCAAGACCATACAATTAGTGGCAAAGAATTCTTTGCCATATTAAAGAGTCGAAAAGATTTGAAGTGAAACAGAAAATTATCACCAAGCTCTTTCTTCCATTCTTGCCTTTCTCCATGTGGTATAAGCCTCAATGCTAAGATTTCCTAACATCTAAGGCCTGTTTTCATTTTTACCCCCTACCAGCCATAATTTGACAGTAGATCATATGCTCAAAGTTTAAAATGTAACAGTCAAGGAAAAAGTCCTAAAATATTTCGTGCCTAGACTATTTGTGTATGTGTGTGTCTGAGAGAAGGGGTAAAATGTGAAGCAGAAAGATGAAGAAGAGGTGTGAGTCTGGCTTACTGTTTCACTATTAGTAAGAGATAAGGTGCTTATGTTCCTGTTGGGTCTGGAAAATGTTTCAACACCTGCTTTTAAATGATGGCACTTGGGCTGGGTTGTGACAGCAACAGAGTAGACAACATTTTAGATCAATTTCCCTTATTTTAAATTCCGAAAACATCTGTACCTCTATTAACCTCACTTCTACCCATTTTTCTTCAAAATTAATGTCTTATTTGAAATCATTTTCAGTGAGGAAAAACAAGGGGAAAGAATAGATTAAAAGGAGAAGTGAATGGGGACTAGAAAAATAGAGGTTGGCTAAATACTGCCAACATTTGCTGGTGCCAAAGAATATATTCTGCAGATGTGTTTGTATATTGTCATTGACAAGGCAATGAACTCTTTGTCCCACAGCCAAGAGCCTACAGATTTCTAGGTCCAAAATGCCACCCAGTTCCTAGCCCCACAGTTGTCTCAGCTTCCTAGAGTGGCACTGCCAGTGTAATTTGGGTTTCTCAGTTTCCCAATGGCCTTCTTACCTCAGTTATTCTGCAAAGCAAGGGTTCTCTGTCAATTTACTTCCTCCTGGGCCTAGGATAATGCCACCGTCCTTTGCATCAGAGGGAAGATGAAGGAATATTACCTGTTGCTGCGGGCTAGAGGAAAGAAGGTAGGCATAAGGGAGAAGAATGGAATGAAGGGAAAGAAGGCAGAGAGGAAGCTGTTCTCTGGTACATGGGGACTCTGTCACAGGTGGAGAGTGAAATGATGCTTTCAAGGCTGACTCTCCTGTGTTCTTTTAGACCACTTTGTCTCCTGGAACTGTGAACTCGGAGACATTGGAGCTCATTTGTTCTGTAAAGATTTCCCCAACCAACTGGAAAGGAGATGATGACTTCCTTACAAATACAATGTTTGCAGCCTGTCATCTCATGAGCCCTCCTTGCCTATTCTAACTTGACAAAAATCGTTTGCACGTAATGCTTTTACGTTACGGGAAGAACAGCCCCCAGCCCTGTGCTCGGTGTCACAGATGAGGCCTAGCGAGGACTGCTGCACCACTGCGGAACTCGATCAGGTCACCTAACTCCCTCAATTATCTCTAAGGCTACACCCAACTATAAATAAGAATTGGATGATTCCTGACTTTAATACTAGCCTCATTTTTATTAGTGAAATAGTAATAAAAAAGGTTTAAGATTTGGGTCATCTAACAAATAAGACATCTCTTCTCACTCATACAATGGTCTTGTCAATAACCTCTCTGAAACTTTTTGTTTAAGTACAAATGGAAATTGAAAATTATTTGGTCAACCTCAGTGCTTCTTTGAGAAGCAAATGGGATCAAAGATTAAAAAGTATGAAAAACAAAGAAACAAAAACACCCTCTGCAAACTGTAAAAGTTGGGCTAATATTAAAAATATGCAGTATTAATAATGGCAGCCTTTACTGGGCACTTTCTTTGCTTAGCCATTTTACTAAGGGTTTAATTCACATTATTTCATTTAAATCACAAACTTAAAAAAGATCTGTATAATATCTAATTTAGAGAAGATGAAACGAGGTACAGAGAAGTTAAGCATTTTCCCAAGACAACAAGTGTTAGAGCCAGGATACAGACATAGATTTTTTTAAGTAGCTAAAACTCTGAATCTGAGCCAAAAAGCACTAGAATGAGAGACTGGCCCTACTAGGTTATGTTTTACTACTTAACCACTTCTGATCCCGGCCACTTCAATTTTCTTATAAATGATGTGCATGTGCGTGTGAAATCACTCAGTTGTGTATGATTCCGTGTAGCTCGATGGACTGCAGCCTGCCAGGCCCCTCTGTCCATGGGATTCTCTAGGTAAGAATACTGGTGTAGTTTTCCATACTCTCCTCCAGGATATCTTCCCAACCCAGGAATTGAACCCATGTCTTTTATATCTCCTGCACTGGCAGGTGGGTTCATTACTACTAGCACCACCTGGGAAGCCCCTTATAAGTAACATGGGATGTTAAAATCTGCCTTCCTTACCTTACAAAGTAGTAATGAAAAAAAAAATCTAGTTTACACTGCTTTGAGAACTGAAATAAGATAGACAAAGATAAGGAAAATATAAGGCAGAAATAAGAGTGTAATGGTCATTTCGGCAGTAGCAATAGTAAAAACATTAGTACAGTATATTTTTTGGTTTCTATATAAAATAAAAACTACAGTCTCTACTGCTTTTAAGCATGTTCCTGCTAAATAAAAATATCTAAATGAAGCTTTAAAAAGTACAGTCTTTTCTACAATGCAGAAATACAAAAGATTATAAGAGACTATTATGAACTACTATATGGCAATAAAATGGATAACCTGGGAGAAATGGACAAATTCTTAGAAAAGTTCAATCTGAACCAGGAAGAAATAGAAATTATGAACAAACAGATATTATGAGCAACCCAATTACAAACACTGAAATTGAAGCTGTGATCAAAATCTCCCCCAAAACAAAAGTCCAGGACCAGTTGGCTTCACAGGAGAATTATATCAAATATTTAGAGAAGAGCTAATGCCTATCCTCCTAAAACTCTTTCAAAAAATTGCAGAGGAAGGAACACTTCCAAACTCATTCTACAAGGCCACCCTCACCCTGATACCAAAACCTTACAAAGACAACACGAAAAAGAAAACTACAGAACAATATTACCGATGAACATAGATGCAAAAATCCTCAACAAAATTTTAGCAAAGAGAATTCAGTAACACATCAAAAAGCTCATACACCATCAAGTTGGGTTTATTCCAGGAATGCAAGGATTCTTCAATATATGCAAATCAATCACTGTGATATACCATATTAAAGAAACTGAAAGTTAAAAACCATATGATAATCTCAATAGATGCAGAAAAAGCATTTGACAAAATCCAGTACCCATTTATGATTAAAACTCTTCAAAAAATGGGCATAGAAGGAACCTACCTCAACAGAGTAATGGTCATATATGATAAGCCCACAGCAAACATTATTCTCAAGGTTGAAAAACTGAAAGCATTCCCCCTAAGATCAGGACTAAGACAAGGGTGTCTACTTTCACCACTGTAATTCATCACAGTTCTGGAAGTCCTAGCTTCAGCAATCATAGAAGAAAGAGAAATAAAAGGAATCCAGATCAGAAAAGAAGTAAAGCTCTCCTGTCTACAGATGACATGATACCGTACATAGAAAACCCTAAAGATAGTATCAGAAAGTTATTAGAACTAATCAGTGAATTTAGCAAGTTGCAGGATACAAAATCAATACACAAAAATCACTTGCATTTCTATATACTAACAATGAAAAATCAGAAAGAACAATTAAGGAATCAATCCCATTCACCACTGCAACAAAAAGAAATCTAAAAAAAACTTACCTAAAGAGACATAAGATATGTACACAGAAAATTATAAGACACTGATGAAAGAAATAAAAGATGACATAAACAGATGGAGAGATATTCCATGTTCCTGGGTAGGAAGAATCAACATTGTGAAGATGACTATACTTCCAAATGCAACCTACAGATTCAATGTGATCCCTTTCAAATTACCAAAGGCAAGTTTCACAGAATTAGAACAAAAAATTTCACAATTCATATGGAAACACAAAAGACCCTGAATAGCCAAAGCAGTCTTGAGAAAGAGGAATGGAGCTGGAGGAATCAACGTGCCTGACTTCATATTATACTACAAAGCTACAGTAATCAAGACAGCATGGTACTGGTACAAAAACAGAAATATAGACCAATGGAACAAGATAGAAAACCCAGAAATAAACCCATGCACCTATAGATACCTTATTTTTCACAAAGGAAGCAAGAATATACAATGGGGGCAAAGATAGCCTCTTCAATAAATGGTGCTGGGAAAACTGGACAGCTACACGTAAGAGAATGAAATTAGAACACTTTCTAACACCATACACACAGATAAACTCAAAATGGATTAAAGGCCTACATTTAAGACAACTCTTAGAGAAAAACATAGGCAGAACACTCGATGACATAAATCAAAGCAAGATCCTCTCTGACCGACCTCCTAGAACAATGGGAATAATAACGAAAGTAAACAAGTAGGACCTGATTAAACTTAAAACCTTTTGCACAGCAAAAGAAACTATAAGCAAGGTAAAAAGACAACTCTTAGAAAATAATAGCAAATGAAACAACTGGCAAAGGATTAATTTCCAAAATACACAAGCAGCTCATACAACTTAATGCCCAAAAAACAAACAACCCAATCAAAAAGTTGGAAAAAGTCCTGAAAGACATTTCTTCAAAGACATACAGATGGCTAACAAACACATGAAAAGATGCTCAACATATGCAAATCAAAACACAATGAGATATCACTACACACAGGTCAGAATGGCCCTCATCAAAAAGTCTACAAACACTAAGTGCTGGAGAGGGAGTAGAGAAAAGGGAATGCTCTTGCACTGTTGGTGGGAATGTAGATTGATACAGCCACTCTGGAAGATGGTATGGAGATTCCTTGAAAAACTAGGAATAAAACCACCCATTACACAGCAATCCCACTGCTAGGCATATACCCTGAGGAAACCAAAATTGAAAAAGAAACATGCATCCCACTGTTCATTGCAGCATTATTTACAATATCTAGAACATGGAAGCAACCTGGATGTCCATCAATAGATGAATGGATAAAGATATGGTACATATGCACAATGGAATATCACTCAGCCATAAAAAGGAACGTGTTTGAGTCAGTTCTAGTGAGGTGGATGAACCTAGAACCTATTATACAGAGTGAAGTGAGTCAGAAAGAGAAAGATAAATATTGTATTCTAATGCACAGATACAGAATCTAGAAAAATGCTACTAAAGAATTTACTTACAGGGGAGCAATGGAGAAACAGACAAAGAGAATAGACTTATGGACCTGGGGAGAGTGGAGGAGAGGGTGAGATGGATGGAAAGAGTAACATGGAAACTTACATTACCATGTGTAAAATACAGAGCCAATGGGAATTTGCTGTATGTCCCAGGAAACTGAAACAGGGGCTCTGTATCAACCTAGAGGGGTGGGGTGGGGAGGGAGTTGGGAAGGAGGTTCAAAAGGGAGGGGTATATGTATACCTATGGCTGATTCATGATGCAGTTTGACAAAACAAACAAACAAACAAAAAAACCACAATAAATTCTGTAAAGCAATTATCCTTTAATAAAAAAAAGAAAAAGAAAAAAAGAGTACAGTACAGTCTTTTCTACTATTACTTCATTAAAGGTTTTCTGTGCTTGATATGTGCGATTTTTGTTGTTGTTACTTGGAGGAAGAGTGCTATTATTAACACTGAACAACAGTCTGCTTTTGTGTTCTGTAACAAAAAACTATTGGGGCCCTATTTTTGCAGTTTACAGAGTAGGTGAGGAAAGTGGGTGTGGCAGAGGATGGGGTTTACTCCATTGTATCATAACATAATCTGTGCTAATACCCCATTCTGATGAGTCAACACAAACATTTTACAATGAGCAATATTGAAACAAAGACCAGGCATCCTGCACCTGGCGTTAATTTTGCATAGACTCCAGATGCCTATGCACAGAAATCATAAGACCAGCAGTCAAAGAAATGCAAACTGCACACAAGAGGAAGATAACAAGATAGCAAGATTTTGCCTTTTGTTCAAAAACAAAAGTGACAATTTCATTCTATTTTACCAGGAATCTGCAAACATTCATTCAGATCCAGGCTGTTGCAATTATCCAGGTTGCTTCAGATTGTTTTTTTTTTCCCCCGTCCTCTTTAGGTTGAACATCTCTACAGATTAAGTGCCATCTTTATTCCTTTACTAATAGAAATTCCATTAATAGCCTTGTTCATATTCTTCAGAAGGAAATAGACTAAAAACTGGGGTGTTACTAGACACAAGTGCAAAGCGAGGCTAAAGCAATAAAATAGAAAAAGAAATCCGACATGATTGAGAATGATGAGTCAAGTAATATTCAGAATCCGGAAAGGACAAAACACACTTGGAACACCGTGAACTAGGACTGAAACTCATCACTGAACAAACCCTATTTAGAGCTGACCTAAGCTTCAGTTCAGCTGCTCAGTCGTGTCTGACTCTGTGAGCCAGGCCTCCCTGTCCATCACCAACTCCCGGAGTTCAAGACCTAAGCTTACTATGGTTTAAATTCAACATCCAGGGGCTGGAGGCAGGGTCTGTGAAAGCGATGGTGGAGCAGAACAGACAGGTTTCAAGGATGTTTGAGACAAGAAGGATTATTTCCTTATTATTATCTCACTGCTGCCTAAGTTCTTACATTTAAAGTATTAATCAGTACATACAGAATTATTTAGCAAATATCATATTTAAGGCAGTGTACTTAGGACTGTAGTATGTAGGCAGAGGAAACACATGTGGTTTTTTGTTTGTTTTCTTTTTTAAAAAAACTTTTATTGGTGTATAGTTGCTTTACAAGGTCATGTTAGCTTCTACGGACAACAAAGTGAACCAGCCCTGGTAGTGGTTTAGTCGCTAAGTCATGTTTGACTCTTGTGACCTGTAGCCCACCAGGCTCCTCCGTCCATGGGATTTTCCAGGTAAGAATATGGGAGTGGATTGCCATTTCCTTCTTCAGGGGATCTTCCTGTATCTTCTAGACCCAAGAATTGAACCCAGTTTCTTGCACTGAAGGTGGATTCTTTACCAACTGAGCCACCAGTGAAGCCCTATATGTACACATATACTGCCTCCCTTCCAGATTTACCTCCCAAGGAAGCACATGGTCTTGCTCTGCAAAGAGTTTACTGTGTCATATGAAAACAAGAGAAATCCTCTGAATGCTTATAATATAAAACAGAGACACATCACAAGAGATGCAGGCAAAGAACTACAATGGGGGTGAAGGGGAAAGGCAGATGGAATTAGGGTTTGAAGGCCTGGTTTTTTTCATGGTCATAGCATCTATATGAGTTTTAAACAAGGTACTGATCCTCTAAAATGGAGATATTAATATTAGGGCCACTTGATGTTGGTATTATGATGATGAAACAAGAAAGTGCAGATTAAAGCAGTATGGATGTAGATTTCCTACTCTTACTTTTCTTCAAGGAGTGATAATCAGGGTTGAAATAATGAGGCAGAAGGTATATCATCTGGTTACACTGTGTGAGGCAAGTCCCATGGAAGGAAATGTGAGTTGTCTTAAAAGATGGAACTTCACTTTGTGGCTCCATAACTGTTCCGTTCTTCTTTTTCTGATTGACCTATAGGATTTTTACCTTAAATAAACGATCCATCTCTCATCTTTGTTGTTCCTGATATTCCTTCTGAATGCTCAAAGAGGAAGAAGAGGACTCGAGGAAAACTGATGAGTATGCCTCACTCCATACTATTCTTTCATGCCTCAGTGCCTTGGCACCTACTGTGGCAGCCTCACTCATTTCCTTCACCTGATAAACCACTATTTTAAAACCATCTCAAGACCCCTTTCCTCTTTTTATTATTTCTCGGTCATCTTCCTCTCCATTCAAGCAGATGGGTCATGTCCATCGTGCTGCATTTACTGTGGTTTGTATATCCCTCGATTGCTGCCTTCAACATGCTATGCACCAGCTGTTTTGGTTTCAGTGATTTTCTCCTTATTCTAAGTGAACCTATTAAAAAAAAGGGCTCTGACACAAAATAACTAGTTTCAAGGCCTGGTCTTTCCATTTATTAGCTGTGTGATCATGAGGAAGTTACTTAACCTCTGTAAATTTTGTAAAGTGGAAATGATAGTGCCCACATCAGAGAGCTGTTGACAGAATTGGATGAAATATATGTGAAGGACAGAACAGCACGTGACACATGATAGGTGCTCCGCATATACTATCGCTTTTATACTAAGGTACCAAGTCTGGGATGTGTCAGACAGGATGTACTAATTGTTTGCTAAAGAAATTAATATGCATTTTAAGACTAAATATTTGGCAAAGAATGATTTATTTGCTTAGTTTGCAGTGGCTTTGCAAAATATCTATAATTGCTATACTGTTTTGATAATAGATGTATATTACATATATCTGTGTATGCAAATGTGCAATATTAAATTACAATTGTGACAAATACTATGAACTCACACAAGATTGTATTTAAGTGTGTGGTACAGACATATATGTAATTGTTCATTCAATGTTTGTCTCATCCACTTGAATCTAAATGCCTTCAAGGTAGGGTTTGAACCTGTGCTGTTTATTGCTATCTGCCCTGGCATATTGCATAATTTCTGATACATAAAATGTATTTGGTAAATACTGGTTGAATGAAAGATCAGATGGAAAATGAACCATCTTTACACAATTAATAAATATCTTTACGATTCCTTTCTACTTGTAATGCCCTCTTCCATCATCATCAAATTCTGTTTGAGCTTCATAACCCACTGAGATCCATGAAGCTTGGCACCCCTTTATTCTTAAAGCAATTCATGGGCACTTAAGGCACTCAGCAAGGTCCATTTGAAAATTCCTGGTGGGCAGAATTCCATATAAGTATCATCGGGGTTCTGCTGATTTAATCATTTTAGCATTTCAACCAGTGCTTGGCAAGCTGCATGACCTTCACATTAGACCAAAACCAAACATGGTGGCTAGCAGCACAAGGAAAACCGATTTTGTACATTTCAGCAAAAGACGGTAAAGTTCCAGTTGGGCAAGGGGTAAGGCAGTGTCTCTGCCGAAGGGATGGTGAGACAAGTTGGAGTGCACTTTCAGGCTTTATCCTGTGTTTCCTCTCTCTAACATGTATTTTAGGCTGCACATGGAGGTTCTCTTGGGAAGATTATTATATCTTGAGATTTTATGTAAGGTTTATTATTAGTACACAACTGCACTGGCTCAAAAACTGCTTGTGATCTATGGCTTATTGTGAGTGTGAGAGATGATCCAGATGAGCCAGGTGGCCCCGTATTCTAATGTTGTGTTAGTAACCACATTTACAGGAGATGCACAGACAGCTTGTGAAGATTTCAGGTCAGTGTTTCTAAGATCAGCTACATCAAAGTATGTCTACACTTCCTAAATATCATTCATCTCTTAGTGTTTTATTTTAAAAGGCAACACATCTATTTTAAAGAAGATAATTATGTCAATATAGTTTTTAATTCCCTTAATATGCTTAATGCATCATTGTGAAGATGTGTAGTTTAAGAATATAGCTGGATATCCTAAAAAATGAAGGGTATCATTAGCCAAGAATGTCATATACTCAGTTACGTATATGTGTGTAAATGTGTGTGTGTGTATGAAACACATATCACTGGGTTTAAAAAGTAAGTACATAAAATATGGAATAAATGAAGCTCTTTCCTGAGATCTAAATTATATATTCTAAAACTAAATAAATCGAGGTTCAGTTTAAACAGAATTATTTTCAACTGGTAGTAATATTTAAACAATGGCTATGTTTTCTAAAAGTAGTCCTCATAAAATTATGATGACATAATGATACATTTAATGCAAGACTTGGAAGCAATCTGAGAAGAGTTGACAGATTGGCAAATTCCTAATATCTTTGGGAAAAGATTTAGAAGAGTCAAAATGAAGAAAATATGAATAAAACTTGAATATGCCTACGTAAATGCCTGCAATAGGGGGACCCAGACACAAGAATGGAAGAAAAGTAGCCCATGGACTATAGTAACTGAAACCAAGTCTATTTTCCCCCAGAAAGGCCTGTCTTCTGCACTAACACATTACCACTCCCACCATCGCAGCCACTGCAGTGTTTCAGTCAAGGTTTATTGTTATCTCCAGATGGATTTGAGTAGAAATAACTTTATGAAGTCAGTACAGACAAAGGTGGTGATGAAAACTGCCGCATAGTAACTAGAAATGATGGAATTGGGGACACTCAGTTGATTTCATTCATTCCGCCCATGCTCACTAAGCACTCTGTTGTGCTAAGCACTATGGTAGACCCTAGGAATAGATACAGCCCATATTCAAGGAGTTTGATACATGAAAACAAAACAAAAAGCCAACAAATATTGCTTCCTTTTTCAAGCATATTTTTCTTTTTCTCCTTAACTCCAAGAAGTTGCAAACAAAACAAAAAACCAACAAATATTGCTTCCTTTTTCGAACATATCCTTCTTTTCTCCTTAACTCCAAGAAGTTGCAATATAATTAAAGAGACAGAAAAGAAAATACAATTAAATAATTTGGGTGATAGATTGGAGGTGCCTGAAATCTCAAGGAATTGAGATAGGAGAAAATAGCTCCGTCTAGCCAGAGAAAGCTCTACAAAGGAGGAGACACCTGAGCTTCACCAGGGGTATCATAACCTTCATGATAAAACAGAGGAGGAAGAGTTTAATAAAGACAGGAGAAGCAAACTTTACACAGCAGATTCCAGTTCAAAGTAGAATAATTATAACTTAATCTGATTTAGAAAGCTTCCCACTAAGAATGGTTTAAACCCTTGCAAAAACTATGTTTTATGTCCTTGACAATTAAGATAAACTTAAACAGATCAAACCAGAAAATAGTATTCAATGAGAAGAACGTTAAATCTTTAAAACAGGTGATTCCTCAGTTACCAAGAAAAACTTAATGAAATCTAACTTGAGTCAGTTGAAAACAACTTGTATTTCAAAGAAGACTGAAACCAACTCTATGTCATAAATAATGTTTTTCTTAAGGAATTCCAAATAACTGTTTGCAAGTTTTAATTTTAAAAAGAGTTCTCTTATTTTTAATAGATTATCTCAATCCTTCAAAAAAGATCTACTTAAAGAATCACGTATTTCTATTTTCTTCTTGCAGGTCCCATTCACCCCACCTCAGCCTATCAAATGTAGCCAGCCTGTTCTTCTGGTTTGATCATTATAAGCACAGACATTATATCTGCAGTGGAAAACATAATGACACTCATCCACTTATTAACTCACCTTATGTATCTATGCACTTTCAAAATACAAATTTCTAAACCATTTTTACAAATCTCTAACTAGAGCATCACTACTTTTCTAAAGGAACAAACACACTTTTCAGGGAGAGGCTTTATGGTAGATTTTACTTGGCTAAGCAAAGAATCAGAATGTAAAACTAACTTTTGGCTTTCGATCCAAGAATCAAACCCACTGCAAAAAGATATTCAAGCCATTCTAAGTGCTTTTGTGGGAAGCAGCCAGGAAATACACCCTGTAGACTGTTTCAAATGTTAATATGAAGAATATCAATCTTGTGCCCTTTCTCTACTACCTGTTACTATTAGAAACTATCTTCAGTAGGGTAAGTTTCCCTGGACCATTGTTTATTTTTCTCACCGATCAATATTTAACCCTTTAATAAATCAGATTTCACACAGAGCAAAAAAAGACATATTTTTCTCAAACAAGAACTACAGAGAAGATACCACATGTTTAAATGCATGGAATATCTGCATTTTACCTATAGCTATAAAGCAAGAAATAGCAAGAAAGTGAGAATCTCTAGGAAAATAAAAGGAAATGTCCCTTACCGGAATAAATGCATGTTGCATCGCTTGTTCACATTGTTTTAAAGAGGCAATAGTATCCCACAGAAGCTGATAATTTTCAGCCCGAGAAGCACCTGGCCGCTGCATGGCGAAAGCTAGTAACACTCAAACTGAGCTCAAAGAACCCAGTTGAAGAAGGAAGGAAAAAAAAAAAAAAAAACCCAGCAGATCTGTTACATAAACTTCTTAATTAGATCTGCTACACAAACTGCTATCTTAAGACTTTCAAAAAAAAAAAGTTAATCAGAACATTTCTTTTGGGGGATAACTGGGCATGACTTGAACAGAGACAGATGTTTTCATTGGGAAGGATTTTCGTTCCCACACTTGTGAAAAGCAATCCCATCAGTTGCCCTGTCTTTACACGGATCTGGCGAAACTGCACATACCATAAGTGTGTGGGGGGAAAGAAGTAGGAGGGAGAGAAATGTAAAAAAAATATTTCCACCAGAAGATTTGGGTGGCAGGCCCCGGAGGAAGCATTTGAATAGCTTGTGAAAAGTAGTAAAATTGAAGGGAGTGGGTTACACACACACACACACACTGAGAGGCAGGTGTCTACAGTTGTCTGCTCTGTGTGAAATATGTGCCTTCTCACAGTGTCATTAATATGTCCAATTTTTCTCTCAAGTTAGCTATGATCTAGATGCGACATATTTTTCATCTATAGGTTATTACTGCCTTTATTAACTGCAGTTATTTATCTAGGATTATTTCTAAAAACTAGCTAGAAAATCTTTGAGTACAACAGGAGTCAATAATTTATCTTAAAATCCAAGAGTAATTAGAAGACCTTTCTATTGTTTCATATGTTAGCTAAAAGATACATTTAGTTCTTCTAGGTAGAATTTACATAAACAATGTCAGGAAAAGTGAACCTTCAAATATTCCAGGGACCTGCAAGTGGGCTACACATCACTGGAATATGTTAATTCAAAAGAAGCTGCTTGCACACTGTAACAAAAATGTATGTAGGCAAGCTCAGCCATTCAGTTGTGTCCAACTTTTTGCGACACTCCCCCCACTGGACTATAGCCCCCTAGGATCCTCCCTCCGTGGGATTTTCCAGACAAAAATACTGGAGTGGGTGGCCATTCTTTTCTCCATTCTTTTCTCCTGGGATCTTCCTGACCCAGGGATCGAATCCGCATCTTCTGCACTGGCGGGCAGATTCTTTACCATTGAGCCACCTGGGAAGCCCAACAAAACGTGTAAGTTCAACCTAAGTAAAAATTGAACAACAGCATATAGCAACATATTTTGAATGTCTCTTCCCTTAAGACAGGAGCCCACAAGGTAAAGTGCGGCTCCACTGGCCCTTAGACTGTGAGATCATTGAGGTAAGGGATAAGGCACCTTGTAAGGCGCTAAGCACTTTGAAGTTCCAAAGGAATTTATATTCTTAGGACTAATTATGCAGCCAACAATGGAGATATCTATTCATGTCTTTTTAGGAGTAAGGGGTAAGCTGAGGGCAATACGTAGCATGATGAGTAACTTGTGCTTTTAATTGACCTAGAAAATCCAAGGAGTGTAAAACAAGGTACAAATTGTAGAAAACAGCGTGATAACATTAATGATTTTTTGCTGTATTATTTTTAGAAGAGCTGCATGATTTGGGTTACCTGATTTTCTGCATTTGTACCCTGGTGATGGTGGGTGAGTTCATACTAATGACCTTGCTGTGTGCGAGTCTCAAAGGCAAAGTTTGCCTCTTATCTCATTTATTTTTCAATTCTGAACTGAAGGAATTGCAGGTAGAACTGATCTTTCAAAATTTCTACCTGGACTAATTTGCAAGGAGGCTGCTTTCCTTTAATATTTCATGAGTACATACCATAAGGCTCCTGCCATTAGACAATTTGAATTTGTTTTTCGGTATCAATTCAAGCAACCTTCTCTTCCCCCATTCATGGTGTTCTTCTGTTCAGCTCACACCCACAGGCCCTCCTCCACTGGCCCTATACTCTCCCATCTGCCCCAGCCACATGCTCCTTCCTCCTGCACTGTCGACCAACCAGCCCCCAACTCCCAGAAAATGTTCCTTCACTAGCAGGTATTTGTATTTCAGTTCAAAGAAGAGGAAAATAAAAGTTGTTTTCTAAGTTACTCTCCAAAATATGCTTTCTGAATACCTTGAACAAATATTCATCATTACTCCAGACCTCAGTCTCTGGGTCTTCTGCCCTGCCTTGGACTTCTTCTACCTATTGCTCATCAGATTCCTTCTTGTGTTTTTTATTTGAGCAGCATCATTTAAAAGATTCTTCTTTCCTTACTCTTTGGCCAAAACGTAGAGAATCCACAGTCTGCATGTAGAAACTCTACATGAAAAACACTCTCGGAATCTGTATATCAAGTATCTCCCATGTGCTACACTTTTTCACTGTATTATGGGCAAATGGATATATAAGATGTTGATTTTTGTTTTAAAGGAGCTTAGAGTTTAATTGAAAGGATGATACATGGGTACAAATAACAAAAAAAGACAAGTTAAAAAAGGGTAGCTGTCATAAAAGAGCTGGTATAAACTATTTATAAAATAATGAAAAAGAAATATTACATTTACTAGGAAAATTAGGGCACCTTGATTGAAGATTCAGCACCTGGTTAGAGATTGAAGTTAGGGTATAATTTGGACTTGCAGAGTAGGTAAGGGGCATTCCTGAAGAAGAGCTAGAATAAAGGGTCAGATCATTACTAGTTGTTTCACGGAAAAAAAGCAAAAACATGACCCAAGGCTCAGATGGTAAAGAATCCACTTGCAATGCAAGAGACCTGGCTTGGATCCCCGAGTCAGGAAGATCCCTTGGAGAAGAGCATGGCAACCCACTCAAGTATTCTTGCCTGGAGAATTCCATGGACAGAGGAGCCTGGTGGGCTATAGTATATGGGGTCATGAAAAGCCAGACACGACTCAGCAACTAACACTTTGGCTTTTTCATGATTGTTACTGGAGTCAGGTAACAATTATTGAGTACAATTATTATTCTGGAATAAAATATCAGTAGCTTCCTGTTCCTAATGCTAATCCACCTTAGCTTTCACCAATTCTTAGAGCATCAGTGTGCATAAATTCAGTGAAACTAAACCTCATGAAAGAGTAAATGTCATATATTTATTCCTTACTCTTTAAGATAGGAATACTGATATACTTTGGAGGGTTTAGGGACTTTCCTGGTGGCTCAGATGGTAAAGCATCTGTCTATAAGGCGGGAGACCTGGGTTCAACCCCTGGGTTGGGAAGATGCCTTGGAGAAGAAAATGGTAAACCACTCCAGTACTATTGCCTGGAAAATCCCATGGACAGAGGAGCCTGGTAGGCTACAGTCCAAGGGGTCACAAAGAGTCAGACACGACTGAGTGACTTCACTTCACTTGGAGGGTTTAGGGGGCTCAATCATTTCAGCCATATTGCTTTTTTGTTTATTCAGTACATATTTCATGTTTTTTTCTTTTTACTCATACCCAATCACTTCTGTAAGTTCTAGTCTATTACCTTCGATATTCAAGTGGAGTCCACCATGAGTCTTAATCTGATCTAATGTTTGATGTAATTCAATTTGGTGCAGTTTAACAAACATCTCTTGAGCTCTACTATGTGCTAAGTAGGGCTTCCCTGGTGGCTCAGATGGTAAAGAATCCACCTTCAATGCATGAGACCTGGGTTCGATTCCTGGGTTGGGAAGATCCCCTGGAGAAGGGAAAGGCTACCCACTCCAATATTCTTGCCTGGAGAACTCCATGGACAGAGGAGCCTGACAGGCTATAGTCATTGGGGTTGCAAAGAGTCAGACACGACTGAGGAAGTTTTACTTTTTCATGTGCTAAGTAAGCACTAAGATAAAAAGATAAATATTATATAATGTCAATTCTCTTACTTCAAACTGCCCCTCAGTATGCATTTACCTCTGCCCACAGAGTAGAATGTTATACGTATTTTATTCTTGTGAGCACAATGCCTGATATGTAACAGCTACTATTTTCTGTTAAATCCTCAGTCACTAGGCCATATGCCCATAATATTGAAATACCTCTAAATTAGATTAAAGGACTTAGAATGTTAAAAGTACTTTTTATTTGGTAGTATTGCCATGCTCAAACAGGTCTGTATTAGAAAGCTTTCTGCTGAGACTGGCTTAAATATAATTTCGTGACAACAGAAATGGAGCAATGATTTACATTCCTATCTAAAAAAAAAAAAACTGAACAAAATGTATGAAACAATGAGTCAAATATGGACAGAGAAGAAAAATCAGTGAACTCTGGGAGACAGGAAACAAACAAGATAAGTCCCGTGACTGCCCCATATACCACCGTGAATGTCTAGGCCACATCACAAAAAAATGGTATACAGTTGGAACCCAGTGAACTTGCTGAATTAAGGATACAGAAATGGTTTTCTGGAGAAAACAAAGCAATAAGGGAAATAGAGAAATTTATAATTTTGGAGTTTTCAATATACTACTCTGAATAATTAATATACTAAGCAGGTACTGTCTATAAGGATATGTAAAACCTTTATGAAATCATCCATCAATTTAGGCTAATATACCTTTAAAAAACCTGGACTTCCCTGGTGGCTCAGCAGTTAAAAAATCCACCTGCAGAAACAGTGGGTTCAATCCCTGGGTCAGGAAGATTCCCTGGAGGAGGGCATGGCAACCCACTATAGTAATCTTAAAGGAGCCTGGAGGGCTACAGTCTATAGGGTCGCAAAGAGTCAGACATGACTGAATGACTGAGTATGCACCTTTAAAAAACATTCCACCCCACAACAGCAATCTTCGCAAGTGCTCGTGGAACATTTACCAAAATAAAGCATATTCTGAGCCATAGATCAAATTATAATAAATTTAAAAGAATTCAGGCCAAAGAAAATATATTCTCTTACCATAGTAAAATTAAGTTGTTTCAACAACAGAACAAGTTCTGAAAATTCCCAAAATATTTGACAAGCAAATAACACATTTTTAAATTACCTACTGGCCAAAGAAGAAATCAAAAGTAAGTGAGAATGCATTTTGAACCGAATGAAATAAAACTACAGTGTATCAACATTTGTTGGATGCCCTTAAAGCAGTACTTAAGGAAAGAAGAACTATACACAGACAAGATCTTCATGACCCGGATAACCAAGATGGTCACTTCCCTAGAGCCAGATATCCTAGAATGAGAAGTCAAGGGGCCATTAGAAAGCATTATTATGAACAAAGCTAGTGGAAGTGGTAGAATTCCAGCTGAGCTATTTCAAATTCTAAAAGATGATGCTGTGAAAGTGCTGCATTCCATATGCAAGCAAATTTGGAAACTCAGCAGTGACCACAGGACTGGAAAAAGTCAGTTTTCATTCCAATTCCAAAGAAAGGCAGTGCCAAAGAATGTTCAAACTACCACACAATTGCACTCATCTCACACGTTAGCAAAGTAATGCTCAAAATTCTCCAAGCCAGGCTTCCACAGTATGTGAACCACGAACTTCCAGATGTTCAAGCTGGATTTAGAAAAGGCAGAGGAAACAGAGATCAAATTGCCAACATCCGTTGGATCATCAAAAAAGCAAGAGAGTTCCAAAAGAAATCTACTTCAGCTTTATTGATTATGCCAAAACCTTGACTGTTTGGATCACAACAAACTATGGAAAATTCTGAAAGAGATGGGCATACTAGACCACCTGACCTGCCTCCTGAGAAATGTGTATGCAGGTCAGGAAGCAACAGTTAGAACTGGACATGGAACAACAGACTGGTTCAAAATCGAGAAAGGAGTACGCAAGGCTGTATGCTGTCACCTTGCTTATTTAACTTTTATGCAGAGTACATCATGCAAAATGCCAAGCTGGATGAAGCACAAGCTGGAATCAAGATTGCTGGGAGAAATACCAATCACCTCAGATATGCAGATGACACCACCCTTATGGCAGAAAGCAAAGAGGAAGTAAAGAGCCTCTTGATGAATGTGAAAGAGTAGGGTGAAAAAGTTGGCTTAAAACTCAACATTCAAAAAACTAAGATCATGGCATCTGGTCTCATCACTTCATGGCAAATAGATGGGGAAACAATGGAAACAGTGACAGACTTTATTTTGGGGGGGCTCCAAAATCACTGTAGATAGTGACTGCAGCCATAAAATTAAAAGACACTTGTTCCTTGGAAGAAAATCTATGACCAACCTAGAGAGCATGTTAAAAAGCAGAGACATTACTCTGCCAGCAAAGGTCCATCTAGTCACAGCTATGGTTTTCCCAGTAGTCATGTGTAGACTGAGAGTTGTACTACAAAGAAAGCTTGGCATCAAAGAACTGATGCTTTTGAACTGTGGTGCTGGAGAAGACTCTTGTGCCTGACACTTGTTCCTTGGAAGAAAATCTATGACCAACCTAGAGAGCATGTTAAAAAGCAGAGACATTACTCTGCCAGCAAAGGTCCATCTAGTCACAGCTATGGTTTTCCCAGTAGTCATGTGTAGACTGAGAGTTGTACTACAAAGAAAGCTTGGCATCAAAGAACTGATGCTTTTGAACTGTGGTGCTGGAGAAGACTCTTGTGCCTCCCTTGGACTGCAAGGAGATCCAACCAGTCCATCCTAAAGGAAATCGGTCCTGAATATTGATTGGAAGGACTGATGTTGAAGCTGAAACTCCCATACTTTGGCCAGTTGATGCAAAGAACTGACTCATTGGAAAAGGCACTGATGCTGGGAAAAATTGAAGGCAGGAGGAGAAGGGGATGATAGAGGATGAGATGGCTGGATGGCATCACTGACTCGATGCACAAGAGTTTGAGCAAGCTCTCAGAGTTGGTAATGAACAGGGAAGACTGGCATGCTGCAGTCCATGGAGTGGCAAATAGTCTGACATGATTGAGTTACTGAACGGAACTGACTGAAGGAAATAATAGATTTTCTGTGGTAGCTTAGATAGTAAAGAATCTGCTTGCAATGCAAGAGACCTGAGTTTGATCCCTGGGTTAGGAAGATCCGCAGGAGAAGGGGATGGCTACCCACTCCAGTATTTTTGCCTAGAGAATCGCATGGACAGAGGTGCCTGGTATGCTAGTAGACAGGCTTACAAAGAATCATACATGACTGAGCAACTAACACTATACATCACTAAACACTTATATTTGAAAAGAAAGAAAGTCTTAATGATCTCAGCTTACACCTTATTAAAATCGAAAAAGAATCTAGCAAATTGAAGCCAAATAAGACAGAAGAAAAGGGAAAAATAGAAAAAAATAAAACTAACAGCTACTTCTTTGAGAGTATCAATACAAGTGGAAACCTGTCAGCAAGACTAATGAAAAAAAGAAAAATTTTCAAGCTTAGAAATGAGTGTAGCATCACTACAGATCCTATAACCATGGAAGGTCTAATAAGGAAATCTTGGAAACAACTTTATACCAATATCTTTGACCTCATATATGGAACAATTCCTTGAGAGTTTTAAGCTACTAAAGCTCACTCAAGAAAAATAAGTAATCTAAATAGCCATGCCATATTCCTAATAAAGTTTTTATTTTTTAACTAAAAACTTAACCCCCAGGAAACTCCAGGACCAGATGCCTTCTGATGAATTCCATTTAAGAAAAAGAAAATAATTCTACACAAATTTTTTCAAAGAACTGAAGAGGAAAAAAAATACAAGTTGCTTTTTTTTTTTTTTTTGAGGATATCAATAGCTTGGTACCGAACTAGATGAAAATATTAGAAGAAAAGCAAATATTCACATGCCCTCATGGTTGCTTTGTTGCTCCATCATATCTGAGATTTTTGCTACAACATGGACTGTATTCCACCAGGCTCCTCTGTCCATGGGGTTTCCCAGGCAAAAATACTGGAGTGGGTTTCCATTTCCTTCACCAAGGGACCTTCCCAACCCAGGGATTGAACCCACATCTCCTGCTTGAAAGGCCTGTTCTTTACCACTGAGCCACCAGGGAAGCCCATGCCCTTGTTAATATATATGAAAAAAAAAGTTCTAAACAAACTTTAGCAAACTGAATTCAATAACATATAAAGGGAGTAATACATCATAATCAAGTAGGTTTAACCCTTGAAAATGACCTAATATAATTCAACTTGTTACAAACATTTAAAGAAAAGAAAAAGAAAGGAAAAAAACCTGTGCCCAATAGGCACAGAAAACACTTTGCAAAAACCAGTATCAATTCCTGGTTAACAAAAGGAAAAACATCTCTCAGGACAAAATAAGGATGCCCCTTCTTACTATTTCTGTTCAGCATTGTCTGAAAGGTTCTAGACAGTTAAAAAGGTCAAGAAAAAATGTTGGAAAAGAAAAAAATAAAAGTATCTTTCTTTACTTTTGACATAACTGTCTATGTAGAAAATCTCCTGGAATCTAAACTTCAGAATTTATAAGTGAGCTTAGTAAAATTGCAGAACATAAGACCAGCATATAGCAATCAATTTATTTCTCTTTACCAACAATAAATAAATGAAAAAATAAAATGATAATACTATTTACCATAAGGTTCTAAACATAAAAAAACTTAGTGATACACTTTATAAAATATTTATAAGCCATGTGCACTAAAAACTACAAACCTTTCCTCAGTGAAATTAAAGACATGCTAATGGAGAGACACATGAAGTTCCTGGGTAATAAGAATCAATACTGTTAAGATGTCATACACTGAAAATTACAGGTTCAGTACAATGCATACCCAATCAAAACCCCTACAAGGTTATCTGTTTGCTTATTTTAGAGAAACTTACAAGGTGATTCTAAAATCACAGGGAAAGTCAAAGAATCTAGACTAACCAAAAAACTTTGAAAAAGAAAAAATCAGAGAAACAATATTACCTGTTTTCTAGACTTATTGTACAGCTAAAGGTAATCAAACAACTCGGCACTCATGAACAGATAAACAGATCAATGGAACAGAATAGGTCTTTCCAAGTGACACCAGTGGTAAAGAGGCTACCTGCCAATGCAGGAGACAAAAGAGACTCAGATTTGATCCCTGGGTCGAGAAGATTCCCTAGAGGAGAAATGACAACCCACTCCAGTATTCTTGCCTGGAGAATCCTATGGAGAGAGGATCCTGGAGGGCTACAGTTCATGGGGTAGCAAAGAGTCAGACACGACTGAAGCGACTTAGCAGGTACACAACAGACTAGAAACTCCAGGAATCAATCCACACATCTGTAGCCAATTGATTTTCAACAAAGGTGCAAAGGCAATTCAATAAAGAAAAGGTAATCTTTTCAACAAATGTTGGTGCAACAATTAGATACCCATATGCAAAATAACAAATTTTGATGTATACCTCTTACTACAAAAAAACTCAAGATAGAATATAGAACTACATATAAAGCCTAAGAGGAACTTCTAAAACACAGAATATCTTTGTGATCTAAAGGTTAGATACAACACCAAAAGCACAACCATATGAAAAAAATAATTGATAAATTGGACACTGACAAATGGAAATTTTCTGTTCCATGAAACGTTGTTAGGAGAATGAAAAGACAAGTCAGAAAATGCAAGCAAAGTTACAAACTATATATTTAATATAAGATTTGTTTCTAAAATATATGAGGAACTCTCAAAGCTAATATTAAAAGAGTCAAAAATGAGTAAAGCAT
>SJYC01028108.1:0-20658 GCA_006408675.1 Madoqua kirkii | reverse complement strand
ATTTTAATAGACACCATAAATGAAGATATATATTTCTCAAATGAGCATGTAAAAGAGTATCAACATTATTATTAGAGAAAAATTAAAATACTACCACACTCCAATTAGAAGGAATAATACTGAAAAAAAAAAAAACCTGACCAATCAGTGATTCGTTAAGATGTATAATACTGGACTTCTCATACACTACTGGTGGGAATTTAAATACTACAGTCCCTTTGCAAAGAGTTTCACAGGTTCTTAAATAGTTAAACATGCACTTTCTAAGATTTAACCATTCTACTACTCCTAGGTATTTATCCAAGAGAAATGAAAGTATATGTTGATTTGAGGGCTTGTATAAAAACATTTATAGCAGCCTTATTTGTAATAGTAAAAAACTGAAAACAAGTGAGTGGGTAAGTAAATTGTGATATATCCAAACAATGGAAAGATATTCAGCACCAAAACGGAATGAACTATTGATACCCACAACACACGGGTGAATCTCAAAACAGTCATGTTGAATGAAAGAAACAGAAAGGACATACGCTGCATGGTCCCATTTATACAGACTGTAGGAAATGTTGGCTAACCTAGAGGGATGGCAAGGAGAGACTGCTGATGGGGAGGTACGATGGGCAGAGGGAGGGAGTGGGCTGGAGGCATTACAAAGAGGTATAAAGAAACTTCTGAGGGTGAAGGATATGTTCATTATCATAAGTGGATAGTTTCATATGTCACAACATCAATTTGTAGATCTTAAATATGGACAGTTCACTGAATATCAATTAGACATCATTGAAGCTATTTTGAAAATTTCCTTTAAAAGTTCCTAGAAAAATAATCAGTCTCACTCTCCTGGGCTTTATCTAAAGTAATGATTTCTGTTAGCACTTAATGTTATAATATGATAGGTTGATCCATCTCCCTAGGGTGGGGAGGTGGTTAGAAAGCACTGACTTTCCTGCAGGAAGGAAAGCAAAGAATATGAAAAAGCTCAACCAGAGGAAAGGGCTGAGATATCATAACCAGGAGCGTTATTCTTAGCTATGATTCTTGCCCTGATTAGCAGCAAGAACTTGGTTCTGTCATTTTGCTTTGACAAGCTCCAATCACTCATCTAAAAATACAGAAGTTAGACTCAACCATCCCTCAAATGTCCTTCAGAGGCTCTAATTCAATGTCTATGGATAGACTTTAATCCTCAATAATCTCCTTTTTTTCTCTTAACTAAGAATTTATAAGTATGGCCTTAAACTAAAAATATCCCATGTGATTTTGAAATGTGCATTATTACCCTTGCTGATAATCTTTTTAGAAAGAGAGTAAACTCTAGAGGGTAGGCCCTTTCATCTTAAAATTTCTGGTTTTCTCTTCTCGTAATATTTCAAGTTCAAAGCCTACATTGTAATAATGATATTGTGATTGCTATTAAAATTATAAGGATAGAAATTTATCATACTTCTTAGAAAACTACTTTCCCATGCAGCAGCCATCTTATTTCTGTGAAGATATTATTTTCAATTTACAGATACAGAAATAGTACCACAGAATATACATTAACTTGCTTCACCACATACTAACCACATGACCTTGGACAAGATCCTTAGTTTCTCTTTGCTTCTGTTACTTCTCTGTAAATTTGAGATTATAACAGTACTTGAGGATTAAATGAATTAACATTTGTAAAACTTTAGATTGGAGACTAGCAAACAGTTATCACTGTTATTCTTTGAGAAATTAATTTCATTTGAATGTATTAATATAATAAGAATAATTAAGTATGGACAGAGAAGTCTGGTGGCTTATAGTCCATGGGGTCACAAAGAGTTGGAGACACTGAGTGACTAACACTAACTAGCTGACGTAATAAAGAAGCAAGATCTAAGATAAATTCATATCTTTTGGTTCTCTGTTTAACATGCATTTGACCAGTGATCAGTAAATATTTATGTACTTTCAGATTTGTCTTTCCTGATTACCATCACACTCCAGTCTGTGTATATCGTCCTAATGTTCATTCTCCCTATCTTAATTTGGAATATATTTATTTTTAATTTCTAGTTTCCCCAACTAAACTGTAGGATCAGAAAAGAGAAGCCAATGGATAGTCAGTGCCTGCACGGTGTCTGGAACCACATGGAGTCTTTCAGTGTTCATTTGATACTATTTTTATTACTAGGGCCTAAAATAAATAAAAGTATATGAAAACTTCAGAAACATGTTAGTATATTTATCCAGATCTTCAGTGTTTCCAAAGATCTCTGGTGAGTTTGGCCATCAGTTCAGTTCAGTCGCTCAGTCGTGTCCGACTCTTTGCTACCCCATGAATCACAGCATACCAGGCCTCCCTGTCCATCACCATCTCCCAGAGTTCACTCAGACTCACATCCACCGAGTCAGTGATGCCATCCAGCCATTTCATCCTCTGTCATCCCCTTCTCCTCCTGCCCCCAATCCCTCCTAGCATCAGAGTCTTTTCCAATGAGTCAACTCTTCACATGAGGTGGCCAAAGTACTTGAGTTTCAGCTTTAGCATCATTCCTTTCAAAGAAATCCCAGGGCTGATCTTCAGAATGGACTGGTTGGGTCTCCTTGCAGTCCAAGGGACTGTCAACAGTCTTCTCCAACACCACAGTTCAAAAGCATCAATTCTTTGGCGCTCAGCCTTCTTCACAGTCCAACTCTCACATCCATACATGACTACTGGAAAAACCATAGCCTTGACTAGATGGAACTTAGCTGGCAAAGTAATATCTCTGCTTTTGAATATGCTATCTAGGTTGGTCACAACTTTTCTTCCAAGGAGTAAGTGTCTTTTAATTTCACAGCTGCAGTCACCATCTGCAGTGATTTTGGAGACCCCCAAAATAAATTCTGACACTGTTTCCACTGTCTCCCTATCTATTTACCATGGAGTGATGGGACTGGATGCCACGACCTTCGTTTTCTGAATGTTGAGCTTTAAGCCAACTTTTTCACTCTCCTCTTTCACTTTCATCAAGAGGCTTTTTAGTTCCTCTTCACTTTCCGCCATAAGGATGATGTCATCTGCATATCTGAGGTTATTGAGATTTCTCCTGACAATCTTGATTTCAGCTTGTGCTTCTTCCAGTCCAGCGTTTCTCATGATGTACTCTGCATAGAAGTTAAATAAGCAGGGTGACAATACACAGTCTTGACAGACTCCTTTTCCTATTTGGAACCAGTCTGTTGTTCCATGTCCAGTTCTAACTGTTGCTTCCTGACCTGCATACAAAGTTCTCAAGAGGCAGGTCATGCCCCTTTTCAAAAGCTCATATCTGACTGACTCATGTTCTCCTTTTTAAGGAAAATGACACTTTTTTTGATGGGGTAAGAGTCATATAACTTTAACAAAATAAAAGAGAACATGAATTTATACTGTATGCTACAGTATTCCAGAGGGCATGACATGACCTGTGGGATACCAAAATTCATAGAGAATTGTGCTATATATTTGATAAGTCAATGTATTTATGTGCTTAAGAGATGCAAGCGATTGTGATCAAGTGCTACTCAATACACTGAGCAGTCTTTGGAATCACAGTAGTACTGTTAGTCACTCTATCATGTCCGACTCTCTGCGACCCTATGGACTATAGCCCGCCAGGTTCCTCTGTTCTTGGGATTCTCCACTCAAGAATACTGCAGTGAGTTGCCATTCCTTTCTCCAGGGGATCTTCTCGACCGGGGTATTGAACCTGGGTCTCCTGCATTACAGGCAGATTCGTTACCATTTGAGCTACATGGGAAGCTCTCGGAATCGTAAGCCCAGATCTATATGGGGCAGAAAGCAGAGGATCCCAGAGAAACTGACTGAAGTGGGCAGGACACCATGTCTTATCACAGCATGTAAACCTCAGGCCAGAGTTAAAGCTAGGGCTAACCCAGATAGAAATACGGGGCAGGTCAAATCTGTCTTCCGCATCATTGCCCACTTCAAGAGCCCTCAGCCCTTCTCCTCTGGACTCTCCTGACAGAAGGAAAGCTATACAAACTCATTTGTAGGACATAAAGACTTCACTGTAACCAACAAAGATCCACTGTAAAGAACAGGGCACTCTGCTTAATATTATATAATGACCTAAATGGGAGTAGAATTTGAAAAATGATAGATAGATAGATGTATATGTATAACTGAGTCACTTTATACCTGAAAGTAATACAACATTGTAATCACATAAACTCCAGTATAAATAAAAAGTTTTAAAAAAAGAATTTACGTCTTCCTCACTTGCTTTTCTGTCTATTTGTGAGAGCAAGTGTCAATTTTATCAATCTCTATACCCCAGATCCAATCACATTACTTATATAACATAGGCATATTCCCCTGTGGCTCAGCTGGTAAAGAATCTGCCTGCAGTATGGGAGATCTGGGTTTGATCCCTGGGCTCGGAAGATTCCCCTGGAGAAGGGAAAGGCTAGCCACTCCAATATTCTGGCCTGGAGAATTCCACGGACTGTATAGTCCATGGGGTCACAAAGAATCAGACATGACTGAGCAACTTTCACATACCAATGTTACCTATATTACTTATATAGCATATAACAAAGGAGAGCAAAGGTTTGTTCAATAAACGGATGGATGTTAAATATATGGATGGATGTTAAGAGCATTGTACTTGATAAATACCAGGAATTCCTTATACTTGTGATTTTTCTAGTGTGACAAAGCACTTTTGCAACTAGGAATTCTTTCCTTCTACTTTTTACCCTCTCTCTCTTCACTCATTTAAATATTAGTCTGCCAGTGGATCCCTCATTTACATTCTTGGCCCAGATTTCTTTCCTGAATTGGATATCCTGCTGCCTGCTGGTCATCTCACTCAAATATCTCACAGACATCTCAGACTGAACGCCTTCAAACTCTGAGCTCTTATCCTCCGTTCCTCCCACTCAAATCTGATTCTCTTTCATTTTACTTATCCGGTAAATCCCAGTGCTTCCACTCAGTTGCTCTGGACAGATGCCTTCATCTGAGGAGCTCACAGTATCCACTTCATCCTCACCCTCCTGGTCTAACCCTACTTCTCACCGATGTTATCTTGTGCCATCTCCCCTGGCTCAGTGCCCCAGCCCCACAGGCCTGCTCCCAGTATTTAAAATGTGAGGGAGTGTCTTCTCATGTCAGTGCTAGTCACCCAGCCTCAAATCTTCTCCCACCTCTTCTGCAGAATTCTCTCCCAGTTATCCTTCAAGTCTCAGAGTCACTGTGCATTGCAAGAGGCTTAGCAGTCTTCCTGGCCTGTACCCACTAGATACCAGCATCACTCTCTTCCCCCAGTTGTGACAACCAAATAGATCTCAAACATTGCCCATTGTCTCCAGGGAGCCAAATTCATTTCCCCCATTAAGAAGCTCTGTTCTACACACTGATCGGAACATTCCATCACGGATTTTTATGGAACCCAGTATGTAAATCTTCTGACTTCTAGATTACTGCGGGACCACCCCATTATGGATAGAGGAGTTCTTTATCATTTTAATACCTGGGCTGCCCTAGTGGCTCAGTGTTAACGAACCTGCCTGCCAATGCTGGAGATGCAGGTTTGACCCCTGGGTCGAGAGGGTCCTGTGGAGGAGGAAATGGCACCCCACTCCAGTATTCTTGATGGAAAAATCCCACAGACAGAAGAGCCTGGTTGGTTACTTTCATGGGGTCACAAAAAAGTCAGACACGATGTAGCAACTACAAAACAACAACAACATACAGTGTCTAGCATGAGATAGGTGCTTCATGAATGTGTGTTGAACAAATGAATAAATTTGATTATTGCAAAAACCACATGACATATGGACAGCCAGAATTAAGACAACCACTTTAAAGTGAGGTAAAAGATAGCTAATGGCTGAACGACAAACATGCAGAACACACTATCAATAAGGAGCTGACAGAGGACCCTTCTCAGTTCTCCTTATCAGCATAATCATTTTACTACCATTACCAGTTTTTTCAGCCTTCTCAGATTCCTGGAACTCTCCCCCTTCTGAGGTCCCTGCAGCCTTGTCTCCTTGAAGCAGTCTATGCAGCATTAGCAGAGACCCTAGCACTGTCTCAAGGGCCAAAATGCTGAGGGCCTCCTGGTGGTTTCCGGTGATGCTTCACGATGATGCTTATTAAAAATAATGGCATATTAAATATAAGGGGGGGCGGATACAGTTTCTCCTGTTGTGATAGGAATGCAAGAGGGAAAAAACATAACTCTCCTGAGTGAATTTGCTTTTATGGTACTCTTAGCCTTGTGGTCCACTCTAGTAAATCGCCTAGAGAAAACTAATCATATGACAGGTTAAGATACTCTGATCTTAATGAAAGCCTTGCCAAATAAACTAGAATATGAAGGATACTTGGTTAAAATTACATTTTATTTCCAGGTTGCTTAAGTACAGCTTAGCAGAAAAATCTCAGTTGGAAAGAGAAATTCTTTTAAATTGCACTTTAAACATGCCTAATGTACTCCTATTTTCCAAGGTTTTGAAAAGCAGGATTTATACAGCGTGCATGTGTGCTAAGTAGATTCAGTCAGGTCCGACTCTTTGCAACCCTATGGACTGCAGCTTGCTAGGCCCCTCTGTCCATGAGATTCTCCAGGCAAGAATACTGGAGTGGGTAGCCATTCCCGTCTCTAGGGGATCTTGCTGACCCAGGGATCAAACTCAGGTTTTTTCCACTGCAGGCAGATTATTTAACCTCTCAGCCACCAAAGAAACCCAACAAATAATCATTAGCTATTATCTTTCTTCTTTGCCTAAACATATTTTTATTTCTGTGTATTTCTAAGCTCTGTCTATAAGTCAGATATTTATCATTTTAATAGTTTATAAGCATTTCAAGAACCTGATCTTCACTACATTTTCTTCATCATATAGTATTTCTTTGATTCTTACAATAATCCTATGAGGCTGGGATGTTTGTGTCCATTTTACAGACAGGAAACTGAGACCCAGAATGATGTGCCTATGATTGTGCAATTTAGATAGTGACAGGGACAGGACTAAAGCATTGGTCTTCAAAATATTTTTCTCCATCAACACCATAATATATATATATATATATATATATTTTTTTTTTTTTTTACTGATTCAATTTTGTCTTACCTCTTTTAAGATATCAGAATGGCCCTAAACTAAAACTCCTTGGACGTTTGTCTTCTCATTTTTCCCCTCTAATCAGTAAGTCTCCACTGAGTAGTAACTACATTTCTTAGTTAGTGTTTGCATAAGTCTCTCTCTCTCCTTTCCTACCTTTTCCCATTCCTACCTCTTTTTCTCTTTCTCCCTTATCTTTACCCCTCTCCTTTTCTTTCCTTCATTTCTCTCTCTCTCTCTTACACACACACGCTCTCTCTCTCTCACACACACACACTCAGAAATATCTTATTGGTCTATTTCACATGAAAAGAGGGGAAAGTACTGACAATGACTTTGAGGTTTCCAATTTACCTGATGAGATAACTGGGATCAGGTAAGAGCCAATAAGAGATAAATTTGGATTACTAGGCCAGGATATGTAGATGGAAAAGCAAAGGAATGGAGTTTGGATTAAAAAAAAAAAGTGTGGCGAGGAAGACAGTTCCTGATTATAGTAAAGCTTATAGGTAGGGAATAGCAAATAATAAAAATCTTGCTGAAGAATGATGCATGAGTCTGTGTCTGTTGTACTAATTATTTACTGAGTAAATTTGGGGAAATTACTCAGTAAATAATTTTTACTCACCAAGCCTCAGTTTTTCCCCTTGTAAATTGGGAATAATAATAATAATGAACAATAATGTTATCAGTCTCCTAGGATCATTGTGAGGATTGAATGAATCACTTATACTTAACTTTTCTTAGAATAGAGTGCTAAATAAATAACAGTAAATAAATGTTGGCTCTCAACAATATTATTATCATTACTATTAATATCGTGAATGTTATCAGGAAGGAGAAAGTACAGAAGGCTTCTTGGGGGTAAGGATGATAAATATCTGTTTGGTACATTAGGCAATAAAAATATATAAGAAAAGAATATTTATTATTAAAAGAATATTTACCATTATTTGTTAAGAAACTGGAGGGGTAAGTACTACAGATGAAGAGAGTTCAGACAGAATTTATGTGTAAGAACCAGGTGATGTGTGGCCAAAACAGGCAATAAATCCAAGTTTCAGAGTCACAAAAAGTATTTATTCTCATCGCTTATGAGGTTCAAGCCTATTCATTTCAAAATGAAGTTGTATATGGAACAATAATACATCAATAGCAAAACCTCAAATTAAATGAACCAAATCATTTAAAATTAAACTATGAAGTCAAGACAGTGTCGGGTTAACTCTTCTAAAGTTGAAAGCCAATACCATCATCACCAATGGATTTCACCAAAATAAGCCTTGTAAATTTGATTTCACTGAACTATGTTGATGTGATCAAAGGTCAGTTAATATGAGCATTGCAAACATTTACAGTGGGGTGAAAGTTGGTGATATTCAGTTTTATAGGCACTGAGACTGAAATATTATTCATGTGCAGAGATATAATGTCTTATGAACTTTACAAATGCTTTTAAATCAGCAGTCTTTCCCCATAAAAAAGTCAAAAAGCAAGGCCCTTAATCATGTCATAGGCTTTCTGATGTCCTTCTACTCAGCAATAGTTTCGTTTAAAAAACATTTCAATGAACATTAATTGAACAGAAACTGTCAACTTTCCTTTTATAATGAAAGGAAAACTGCTGTGATGAAGAGTTTCTAATCATTCTATCTAATTAAAAAGTTAATCCTTATGTTTTTCATTTTTAAGTCCTTTCAAATGTAACAAAAGAGCTGCCCTTTCAAAAATAGGCAACAGAAGCACAGTCATTAGGTGACATTACTTCTGTGGTAAAGCTACAATCTTGGAATTAAAGAATATTGGCCCAAGCTATTGTGTGGAATTAGGAAAGTTAGAAGAATCAACCAAACCTTAGACTTTATTGACCTTTTTTCTTAATACAGAAAAATCTCATATTGTACCAACAGTGGGGAGCTGAAAAAGAAACTGTGATTTAAGTCTTTTATACAATAGAGGAAAATGGGTTCTGCATCCCATCTCATAAGGGAATGTGATATGACTCACTCTTGTAATATGAATAAAAGTAATCTTTCCAGGCCCGGAGTTAGGAGCAAATTATTCTTCTAAATAATTGAGCCTTTACTCTAAGGTCCAAACTCACAAGCAACCTTTTACTCTAAGGTCCAAACTCACAAGCAACCTTTTAATATCACCTTCCAACTTCCTGGAGCCCAATGGAGAAGGAAGGAGAGAATCCTAGACAAATATGGGAGATGATGCATCCACACGTGACTGCCTCACTTGTGTGATGAGTAAGAGAAAGGGAAATGTTCGGAAAGCCTAAATGCAAACCGCAGCATTAAGAGCAGATTGTGTTTATCGTTTCCTCTTCTGGTTGATATGTTTTACGTATTTTAGGGTGCTATGTGATAATCAAAGAAGGAAACTCTATTTCAAACTGCCATTTTTCTAGATGGTCAACAGGGAACAGGGAATGGTAACCAAATCTATCACTTAGCAAGGCATTTTATAAGGGGACTTGCTGTTTTCATTAACAAGGATCAGCAAGATCAATCTGAGCCACTGAGTTTACTCTTTCTCATAATATGCAAGGCAGCCTCTAGCCTTTTACAAAACAGTCTTTGCTAAAGGCTGAGTATCTGCAGCTCTGAAATAAGTAAATACTCTTAAATGTCAACTCAATTATGGCCTTCACTGAGCAAAGAGAACAATCTTCCTAATGGATCATACTCTTCCTTCCTAAGTTCTTTCCACATTTTTGCCTCTCAGGGAAAGAAGTCACAGAAGAGGGAACAAATACTTTTCTGCAAAACATTCTTTCATATAGGAACCTTTTAGATTTTATCGACAGCCTTCTTTCTGCCTTCACTTTACTTGTTTTATGAGAGGCAAATACTGTATACTAAAAAGGAGTGAGAAACATACAGCCCTTGCTCTACTCCTTCCAAGGTGTGTATAAGCAAAACTAAGCCCTTTGACTGTTTCTGAGCCTTTCTTCTCTCTACTTGTAAAGAAATATAAATCTGTAGAACAGAAATAATAATCCTTGTTATACCAGAAATCTTAGGGGTTCAAATAAAAAAAAATATGGAAAAGCTTTGGAAACATAGGGAAGATTATTTTCTTGAGTGAAGGCAAGAAAAAGGGATTCAGTATTTACTGAACACCCACCAACTACCAGTACAGCACTAAGCCTCCTCTATACTAAGTCTTTTAGTAAAGTAAACTCATGATACAGGCTTTCCTGGTGGCTCAGACGGTCAAGAATCTGCCTGCAATGCGGGAGACCTGGGTTCAGAAGATCCCCTGGAGGAAGGCATGGCAACCACTCTAGTGTTTGGCCTGGAGAATCCCCAACGACAGGGCAGCTTGGTGGTCTACAGTCCATGGGGTTGCAAAGAGTCGGACGTGACTGAGTGACTAGGCACGCACAGCACGTGATACAGGCACTGTACCCACTGAACAGGCAAATAACTGAAGTGGGGGAGAGACTGCATAAGGCATCTAGGATTTCAGAGCTTGGTATTTATAGAGACAGAATTCAGTTTTGTCTCTCTAAAGGTAATGCTCAGCTTCCAGAAAGGGAGAATTATGCTTTTGGTAACACAGTGTAAAAATGCAAGTTTTGAGAGTGAGTCAGCAAAAGCTTGAATTCTAAGGCTGCCGCTCAGTCAGTGTTGCCATGGGTAAGTTGCTTAAATTTTCCCTAAAGTTTTGTTGTCGCATCTGAAAATGGGGAAAATGAGTAACTAACTGACATAGTTGTTGATGAAGACTTCTAGAAAAAAAGGCACACTTAGCCGAATACTCTTTGGCACATGGTTAGCATTTAGTTTACCCTGGTTATTATTGTCCTATCACTGAACAAAAAATTGCTAGCAATCAGTTAAGTAAATGATCAGGAAAATCTCATAGTTCTTATAATTAACTCTGAGTATTTTGAAGATGAGGTAGATTTTATCATATACAACTGAACGTTGACTAAAATGACTGAAAGTCAGCTAATGAGCTCAGATATATATATATCAAAGACATAAATACAATAAGATATATGGGGAAAGACAAAAATTTGTTTAAAATACAGAATTAATGAGATCAAGATAAAAAGAAAGGATACTGCCAAATAAAACTACATGGGCAATGCACAAATTTTAAAATTAAATACATTGATGGATAGCTAACCTGTAGGATAGCTACCTGGGCCACCCATTCATACATCATGTAACTTACATTATATATTCTAAAGGATACTGGGCCTAACATCTCCTTGGTGAAAACATTAAACATGTCAATATTAAAATGTCAGCTTGTAAAGGATATAGGGCATAACATCTCCTTGGTGAAAACATTAAACATGTCGATATTAAAATGTCAACTTATAAACACATACTCCTCCTTATCTATTTAAAAACTTATTGTAAAAGGATTAAAAAAATGAGTTTAAGTTTTTGTTCTCATGTAATGACATTTATATCTGTTTAATTTATATTCTGAATTACATTCATCAGTTTAAAGATGACCCAAAGATCAGGGAAGTATAAGGGCTCATCTAAGTACAACAGGCCAACTTGGGGTTGAATACAGCCTCCACGGATAGTTAGGCAAAATCCTTCTATGAACCACTTTCTTTATCTGCAGAATGAGAGTAGGATCTTCAGTCTCTCAGGGTTGTTGAACAAATCAGATGAGTTAATAGGGACATATTTCCATCCCAGTGGTCACTGAAGTAAGCCATTTTCACTTAGTCTCCCTGTAAGTATTTTAGGAAATATCTCTATTAAGTGCCACAAGGTTCTAAACTCACTCTGTACTGATGAGGCATAATACAGCTCCTGCCTTTCAGGATTTCACAGAAGAGCTAATCATGTCACTAAACTGACATCCTATATTATAATGAGGTGAATATGGAGTGTAGTGGAAAAAACGTGCTTAAGGTGGTTAGCGGGTTGAGGGAGATACGGAATAAGCAGACCAGGGAAACCTACAGACAGAAGCATCACTGAAGCTGGATGTGCAGGGGTAGCTGCAATTCCATAAAAAGACAAGGGGGCAAAAGATTTCCCAGGCTCAGATTAATGGTTTCAAGTGGAAAGACTTCCCCAGCGTAATGTTTTGGGTCTCTTTCTCCATCCCTACAACGAGAAGGAAGTCTTCTGCAGGTGAAGGTTGCAACAAGGAACTGGGTGTGGCGAGCTCACTCCTGCCTCTTGGGAGCTGGCCATGCTGCAGGAGCCTTGCATTCTCTCTTGCTGTAAGATAAGCTTAGCAAGGCAGACTCTGCCTCTACAGAAGCTGGCAGTTTGGAGTCAATTCACTTTACTGCCTGCCACAGCCATCTAGTTCTTAGCAACAATAAACTTGAGGAACTTCCCTGGTGGTCCAGTGGCTAAGACTCCATGCTCCCAATGCATTAAGGTTCCAATCATTGACCAGGTTCAATCTCTGGTCAGGGACCTAGATCCCATGAGCTGCAACTAAGGCCCGAGGCAGCCAAATAAATAAATAAATGTTTAAAAAAATAGTAATACATGATTTTTTAAAATTATCAGAATCTGGAACCTCTACATTATCTGGTTTTAATCTTCAAATTTTTAAGAGGTGGTGATTATTAGGCATCCTCAAACTTGATAGCGAATGACATTTGAAACAAGATTATGAAGTGAATTCAAAATGTGACAATGTTTTTCTCAGGAGAGTAATGTACTTATGAGGGTAAATGGAAGAGAAATTGGTTTTAAGGTTTCAAGTTGGCCAGTAAGTGGGTTATGGGGCTTCTCTCTCGCTCTAAGGAATTTGGACTCTACCCCACGAGCTGCGTGGTGCCACTGAAGCAGAAAAATGACAAGGCATTTTGTGGGAGGAGGGGGTATTAGACATATTCTGGCAGCTTGAAGTGGATGGATTTTGTGATGCATTGGAGCCAAAAGGCAAGTTTAATGACTGTCCAATACTCCTGGTAAGACAGTTGTGAATAGATTTAGTCCCTGATCCACTATTGACTGCTAAATTCCCTTAGAATCTAAGAAATGTAAGACAAAAGACCAATATACCTTACTCTGAAGTCACTATTTTAAAACATCATAAAGGCCCAGGATTGGGAGTAGGGGAGGCAGGGATTGATGGGGAAGAAGCTGCACATAATGAGAATTCCAATAAGAGAGATGCGCTTGAGCTCAGCTGCTGCTGAAATGAAGAGATGATTGTGCGAACAATCTAGAACTCATCAGAAATAATCACACCTAATTTAAAAAACATTGTCTAAAAGACAAGCCAAATTTCACCAATCATGCAATAGTTAGATGTTCTGCAGAAAAAAAAAAAGGATACAAACCTCCTGTAAAATACCACCTTCTCCCTCCCTCTCTGTACTACCATCCTCCAAGAACAAGAATATGCCATAATAGCACCTATGTAACAGACTAGGGCATAAAGGGTTCAGGAAAGATAACACGCGGCATGATTCATCTAACGATGTAACCCTGTAACCAGATAGGAGGCGAGTTCTAGTGGAGAGAGAGTCGGACTGAAAAATCACAGCTGCCTGCCTAACTCTGGTCCAGGTTCATCTTGCTAACCCAGCACTCTGTTTTTAATTTGTTGAGTAATATGGGTTATATCTTAAAGTTACTATGCATAAGCAAAAATGGGGAACTTGAGCTAGCTTTTTGAAGAACATCGCTTAGAAATAAGAGATGAAACATAAGAATGCAATATCATATTTCTTCCTTCAGCAATTATTTATTAAGGACTTACTGGATGTCATCTGTTGTGTTGGGACAAGTGATAGACAGATCCGTCTCCTGGTCAGAACACTTGCAGCAGCCACACTGGACCCTAAAGCTTGGGAGTTAGGATTACCCTTAAATCATTTTCAACTGTCATCCAAGTTTCAAAGGAGACTAAAAAGCTGTCCTCATTCCAGAATTTGACACCTGTACTCCCACTACAGAACTATGAAGTCTTAAATAAAAAAAAATTACACAATTTCCAGAGTATCCATAAGTAAATTGATTTTAAAATTATACTGTTCCTACTTCATTCACAAACCTATTAAATTTGCAGAAATCCATAATCATTATGTTTTGAGCTATGCAGTTACCTAAGTCAGTTTAGTTTTCTGACAACTTCATGCTTACCAGCCTCTCATAAATCAAGTCAACATCAACAATTGCAAGATTACATATGAATTTGTAGAGAACAACGAACGGAGTGATCTTTTGGAGTCAGACCTGACTTCCAACCATAAATCTGGTACTTGTTAAATATATGAACTATGGCAAGTTACTTCGCTTCTAAAGTCCATTTGTTCATATATAAGATGGGAATGAGGTGATCTACATTCCTGCATTAATTTGAAGGTTAAATTAAAATAATGGTATATAAAAAATGCTTTACAAATGGTAACTATTATAATAATTTATTGTAATTATGTCATTTCCATGAACCATATGGCAACACTGAATACTAGGGCTATCAAAGAAACTAGAGATTTAGGCTGACAGTTTTTCCTTCTAATTCATGGCTGACGGTGCTAATTTTTACCGTATTCTTTTCTGAGGAGGTCTGATGTAATCCCACCATCCTTAGCACCATGGTCCATACAACCATCATGAATCAATCTGAGTTTATACAGTCAAATGTATTAATCATTTCTTTAAAATCTATTCTAACTTCCTCTAATTGAGAAGTATACCCTAAGATTCTGACACTTGGCTAGGGTGTGATTCAAAGAGTCCAGCCTAGCCTTGCTCCTAGTACCCAAGCTTCTTGGTTTCCAGTTCTGTATTTTTCCATTGCAGCAGACTCACTCATTTTTCTCTGAGTTATGAAATTCAAGCATGAGTCCAAATTGGAAGAGACAGATCACTTAACATAGCCTGTCACTATGTGATTTCTGCTAAGGTATGAATTAAACCATGGCCCTTGCAATATACAGTTAAACTGATCTGAAACAAAGAACTGTTCAGGAGACTGCTCATGTACTCTTACAAGGCCAAGGCTATAAGAGTCAACAACACAGCAATTTTAGTGATGAGATAATGGACACTGGCAGGTCGCTGCCATGATAGCTACAGGCATCTCATGATAAGAGGACATTTTCAGATACTACAGAATATGATTTACCAATTTCTATTGGGTTGACTAAAAAGTTCCTTCAGTTTTAAGTAACAATAAAAGACATTTTTCATTTTCACCAAGAATTCTATTGAACAACAAATTTACCGAAGGAATGAAATTTTGGGCCCACCTAATACATCAATTTAGTCAATGAGTCTGGAATGTACAAAGAGAATATCCTTTGAAATTCCCAGTGGCTGAAATTAATTCCTCAAAATAAACCTCACAGGTTATTGTTTTGAAATCAAACTGAGGCTTAAAGGAAGAGTAACTCTTAGAAAAATGTTTTATTTTTCAAAGTCATTTTGGAATTAGCAACATAACCAGCATCGACTCTTAAAGATTCAGAATGAAGACATGCCTACGCCACTATTTTGTTATTTGAAGTTTAATGGTAAGAAGCTGAGAAAACATTCCATTTTAAATGGTCTCAATACCCTATATCATTTATCCTTCATATTTGGGGCAATTTCTAATAAGCCCAGTAAGTGGTGTTCCAGGGATATTTTCATGATTTCATAGTTCAAATGAAAAGTAAGAAATAAAAGGGGGCAAAGAGAGCATATGCTTCAACCATATGCTCTACAAAATGAAAATACTTCTCATTAGGGCTAAATGATTATTTTTTTTCCCTTGGTATCTCATCTAAACTCTCTTTATCTGATGACCCTCTTAAATTATTTCACCACCCAATGTATTCAATCCCCAAATTAAATCCCAAATATTTTTCTCATGAAAATATTAGAGAGAGGGGTCAAGATCGGAACTGAAGAGGGAGAAGAGGGTCAAGATCAGATATTTGGCGCGTCATGATCTATTAATTTGTTATCAGTATCTGGGGACTTTAAGATACCCTTGCAATTTCTGAATTAAATATGAGGTAAATTATGCTCTCCTAATAAGATCAAAACTCAGCCATGCAAGGTAACCTTAGAGGAATGAAAGAACCCAGGGGGCAGAACTGATAATCATATTATCTACTCTAAAGAAAATTATATCACCCAGAAGTCTGAGAGGAGCTTTGTGGTCAAGAAGGAAAGCAAAAAAAAAAAAAAAAAAGGACTCAGAGTTAAACTTCGTTCATCAATCTAGGACCTTACGATGTGGGAAGGAGTCTGAACACTTGAGTTCAAGTACTTACTGAATATTGAAGATGGCTTGACCTTCCCCAAGGAAAGAAGTCCAGTACCTTTGAAAGTTACCCCTGAAGCCTTAATTTTCTTATCTGCCTCCTTTTGTTGTATTCTGCCTCAAGTATACTGGTACTAGTTAATCCACGTTTTTGCTCTACACCCAAAATAGATCCTCAGCCCGTACAGTGGATCCACAGTCAAGTGGATCCAGCCAGTCAAGCCGTGGTAAATCACTCCTTTGGAAATACTATTCTACAGCATTCTAACTCGTGCCCCTCCCTTCCCTAGCTCATCCCACTATGTACACTAGATCCTGTCATGTCTTTATTTAAAGTAAGCCAATGGCCTCTTGTTGAGCTTTGAATAAAATTCACATTCACTCCCATAGTCTCCAAAGTCCATGTGACGTGGCTTAACCTCCAGCCTCCGTCCCTGCCCTTTCTCCTCCCCATGTTCTCTTTTCTCCACATTCACCTTCTTCTGTTGCAGGAACATATCATACTTGTTCCTACCATAGTGTCCTTGAACACGCTATTATTTTATTTGTAACACCAAGTGAAGATCGCCATGACATTGTTCTCTTTGCATTTTCAACTTCTAAATATCAATGTGTTTCCTCCTCATTAAGGCTTTTCTTTACTGTCTTATCTAAAGAAGCCCCACTTCCATCAACCCATCCTCCATATCACTTTGCCATAGTTTATTTTTTAACATTATGCCATCATCTGAAGTAGTCTTTGTTTGCTTGTTAATTTTATTTATCAACATAAGCTCCAAATCTGCCAACTGTATTTCTCACTATATTTTCAACTTTCTAGAATAGGTCTGAGCATCAACAGATCAATAAATCTTTGGGAATGAATAAACAGATGGATTTTTATGAACATGGGAGTTTCAATTCATCTGATAATTATATTTTTCACTGTGATGATTTTCTTCATAATTTGATGTCATGTATAGTTTAGCCAATCTGAGTCAGCTTCTTAGTCCCAATTCCCTCTGGACACTTACCAGAATGGCTATCTGGGATTTAAGAGAGACAAACACAGGATCCAGGGACCTGATCATAGTATTTATTACCTAAAGAAGTACTTGTCCAGCATGTCTTGCCTAACACAACACTACTACTTCTTTGCCATTTTTTAAAGATATCATTCTTTCAGTTATTCAAAAAAATATGTCAGGCCCTATCCTAAGAGGCAGAAATTAAATAAGGCATAATTTGTATTCTCTCAAAGCTTCCAATATGGCAGATGAAACAGACAGTAGGAAATCACATTGCTAAGTGAAAAGTTGGTGTATATACCACATCCTGTGGAAGCACAGAGAAAGGGAAGCTTAACGAAGAGACATTTGAGATGATTCTTGAAAGATAAATGGGATTTTATCAAACACAGAAACAGGGAAAGTCATTATAGACAGAGTGAGCCATGAGGAAAGATTTGGCAGGAGACTGCAGGGTGGCTTCCGGGAATCCGGGAACAGTGAATGATTGGGTGTGACCAGGACACAATAGGAGTGGCTGGAGATGGGGATGGAAATGCAGGCTGGGGCCAAACTGAAGACGGACTTGCAAGCTTTGCTAGGGAAACAAGTTTTATTTTGTAAACTAGTGTTTGGCAAACTGTGCTTCATGAGATGCTGGTAAAGATGTATCCATGAAAAAGGAATTTAATCATCACACACATCTAAGAAATGTACTGCACACTTTATATGTCTCTGGGAGATAGAAAACCCCACAGGCTTTGAAAAATCCTATAATTAAAAAATAAACAGTTGCTTGAGTGAGTGAAGTTGCTCAGTCGTGTCCGACTCTGTGACCCCATGGACTGTAGCCTACCACGATCCTCCATCCATGGGATTTTCCAGGGAACAGTACTGGAGTGGGTTGCCATTTCCTTCTCCAGGGAATCTTCCTGACCCAGGAATCGAATCCAGGTCTCCTGCATTGTAGACAGATGCTTTACCATCTGAGCCACCAGGGAAACTCCTCAAACAATTACTTAACATGTTTAATTCCATGTAGGACATTCATTAACATTTTCAAACATACTAGCCTTCTCCAGAAGTTAGAGTACACTTAAAATGAAGCACTTCTTTAAATGATCTGAAGTTGTTAAATTATTTACATCAGTGAGTGATGTGAATGGAGATGAGTGTTGAATGATTTGAATGGAGTTAAGTGTAAACATAAATTTGGCAATAAAAACACTTGGAATGGATGGAAGGTATCTGGGGGGCCAATGGTTTTTGCAAATAGCTTATGTGAGTGATAGTGCACATCTACATCAAACGCTGAAAATAGGGGTGTAAAATATAAAAGTATTTGAGAGAATTCTATATATCAATTTGTCGTGTCTGACTCTATGCAACCCTATGGACTGTAGCCCTCTGTCCATAGGATTTTCCAGGCAAGAATACTGGAGTGAGTTTTCATTTTCTCCTCCAGGGGAACTTCCCAGCCCAGGCATTGAACTGGTGTCTCCTATATTGGCAGACGGATTTTACCACTGAGCCACCTGGGAAGCCAACTACGTATATATTATATCAATTAGTCATCAATTAATTCGTGAGTTCTGTAAAAAGGTGATGCAGCTAGAGATGACTTTCTGATTTTCTGACGTGGTAAACTGAGTTAATTATAAAAGAGGTTTGAGAGCAGTCCAGGTAGATAAGACAAGTAGTGAAAAGTGGTCTAAAGCTTCTGCACAGAAAGGGATGGGGATCATAAAGTCAGCTCATACCTGCAGCTCCCAATTATGCTAGGTGTTTTCATAAACTCAAGAGTTCCTGTCTTTAACCGACTTTGCTGTTGTTCAGTCACTAAGTTGTATCCAACTCTTTTGTAGCCTGCAGGCTCCGCTGTCCATGGGATTCTCCAGGCAAGAATACCAGAGTAGGCTGCCATTGCCAACTCTAGGGGATGTTCCCAAGCCAGGCATCGATCCTGAGTCTTCTGCAGTGGTGGGGGGATTCTTTACCACTGAGCCACCTGGAAAGCCTTAATCTACTTATACTTATAATCCTCCATCTATATTTCTGTCACTTTTCCATTCAGTCCTTTGAAAATGAATGTGCTCTCTCGTATTAGAAAACAGCTGCCCTCATATTACTGATAGGCTGACTTCACGATTTAAAAAAAAAAAAAAAGAAGGTGCCCAGCTTTGATAAGAGGAGTCAACAGACTTGTTGGGTATGTAACTTTAATTGATTTCAGCAATGTGAAATTAGTGTGGTTTTAAAGGATACAACTTCATACCATCATTCTAAGATATGGCTTTGACTTTTATGGGCAGACTTCTTGCACTCTAAAAGTGGACCTTAAATATGTCTATATACAAATTTCATAGAACTATTAAGCATATATAAACATACTATAAGATAGGCATATGACATTTTCAGAATATTTCCCTTCCCATCTGATAAGTTAGATCACTTTTCCTCTTCAAGATCCCTTCCTGTCAATTTAATGCCCAGCAGCACTCCTCAGCAAATTCTCTGTTGACATCATCAGATGGTCTGTCTACCTCTGCCTATTCTACTAATTATCTTTTCACCTGTCACTCAGTTCAATCTTGCTCACCTACACCAGTACGAAAAAAAAGAACATTCAGCTCTTCTCCTTCCAGAGAACAGACATGAAGAAGAGCTACAGTGATGTGACAGGAGCAATGAGGATGCTTAAGAACCACCTTGCTCCATTTACGGAAAATGGAAATTTCTCCTACCAGGACTTGTAAACAGAAACTCCTGAGCTACTTGTATATCTTTCCTTCCTTCTAGCTCTCCAGTCAACAAATTAAGCATGTATTAAATCATCAACAGGGTATTATTATACCAGGTGTTATAGATGTTATAGGTTTGTCTCTGTGTGTGTGTGTGTGTGTGTGTGTGTGTGTGTGTGTGTGTGTGTGTGTGTGTGTGCATGCTCAGTCCTGTTTGACTCTTTGGGACCCCATAGACTATCGCCTACCAGGCTGCTTTGTCCTTAGAATTCTGCAGGCAAGAATATTGGAGTGGGTTGCCATTTCCTACTCCAGGGGATCTTCCTGACCCAGGGCTAGAATCTCTTGTATCTCCTGCATTGTCAGTGGATTCTGTAGCACTGTGCCACCTGGGAAGCCCAGAAGACGCTATAATAGTGTCCAATAATGACTGCAATCACATGAAAAGTATTCATGTTCATTAACTATCGGTGGAAAATTCTGAAAGAGATGGGAATACCAGACCACCTGATCTACCTCTTGAGAAACCTATATGCAGGTCAGGAAGCAACAGTTAGAACTGGACATGGAACAACAGACTGGTTCCAAATAGAAAAAAGAGTACATCAAGGCTGTATATTGTCACC
>SJYC01028105.1:0-16429 GCA_006408675.1 Madoqua kirkii | reverse complement strand
ATGAGATATATCTTACTGACCTCTCTTTGACCTCGCACTGACTCTGTAAAACAACCATTAGCAGGGATTTTTTGGTTCCTTATTTTTTTTGAATGGAAGATTCTTTAAATTCTATAGTGCTTTACCGTTTTCAAGTTTCACACCCATGATTTCATACAATCCCATTTTAAACCAGGAGCTTAAAAATAAAATCCTGGCTTGATTTTTTAATAAAACATAAATAGCAAAGATGAATTGCTAAATTGTATTGCATTAAAATACTATGCAGATTGTTTCCAGATAAAACTTCCTTTAGGCACTCTATGTGTATTAAAAATGAAAATATTAATTATAAAAGAACTAAGTGCTTGCTAAAGGGAGGCTGGTTAGCAGAAAAGCCTTTTAGCAGCTACAAGTCATGTGTTAAATAATCATAAAATGGTAAGAAGTATTAGATGCGATTTCTCTTGATTTGCAAAGTGTATACAGTAAATTTTTGTCACTGCAAAGAACAGAGATGCCACAAATGCAAACGAATTAATCATTCTTCTACATCTAATAACCTTAAGCCCAGACAATCTTCAGAACTAAGCACAATTACCTTTCAAAATAAGATAACCAAGAATATTTAAAGTACCTTAGACTCTAAAATTATTTACAAAATACTTATACTAATTTAGTCATAAATCTCATGAGGCAAAAGCAAGCATAAATTAATAGTGCAGGATACATCCTTACTGCTACAGAGATTTAACTGGACAGAGGATTTAATAGGAGGCAGAAAAAAAATTTCAAAAGGTCCCAAATTCTCACTAATATATGTTGGATTTGGGTGGATGTTAGTGGGGAGGGGATTAATCTGAATTGAAAAGGTCAAGCTGTCAAATGGTTTTCAGGAAATGCACATTTATTCTACTATAACAAATTTTGTAACACTACTAGAGAAAAAGGAAAACGGGTTACATGACATTTCTTAGAGAATCTGAAATGAATACTGATAAGAGGGTGATAATCACTTATTTTAACAATTTAACCTAAGTGATGAACCACAGTATCACAAAAATTTTGTTCTCATCCTTCAAGATCAAACTAGTATCACTTGTCCTGTGAAAGAGGACAGTGAAAAAGTTGGCTTAAAGCTCAACATTCAGAAAACGAAGATCATGGCATCCAGTCCCATCACTTCATGGGAAATAAATGGGGAAACAGCAGACACAGTGTCAGACTTTATTTTGGGGGGCTCCAAAATCACTGCAGATGGTGACTGCAGCCATGAAATTAAAAGACGCTTACTCCTTGGAAGGAAAGTTATGACCAACCTAGATAGCATATTCAAAAGCAGAGACATTACTTTGCCGACCAAGGTCCGTCTAGTCAAGGCTATAGTTTTTCCTGTGGTCATGTATGGATGTGAGAGTTGGACTGTGAAGAGGGCTGAACGTCAAAGAATTGATGCTTTTGAACTGTGGTGTTGGAAAAGACTCTTGAGAGTCCCTTGGACTGCAAGGAGACCCAACCAGTCCATTCTGAAGATCAACCCTGGGATTTCTTTGGAAGGAATGATGCTGAAGCTGAAACTCCAGTACCTTGGCCACCTCATGCGAAGAGTTGACTCATTGCAAAAGACTCTGATGCTGGGAGGGGTTGGGGGCAGGAGGAGAAGGGGACAACAGAGGAAGAGATGGCTGGATGGCATCACCAACTCGATGGATGCGAGTCTGAGTGGACTCCAGGAGTTGATGATGGACAGGGAGGCCTGGCGTACTGCGATTCATGGGGTCGCAAAGAGTCGGACACGACTGAGCAACTGAACTGAACTGAGGATGTTTTTGTGAATAGGGAAATTAGCTTTTTTTTGGTGGTACAAATTGCAAATATTTTCCCCCAGTTTGTCTTTTATAAATTTCTATTTTGGCCACAGTGGTTTTGCCATGCAGAATTTTCCAAAATGTGTACATGCCAATTAAAAGTGACTAACAGATCCAACACCAGAATGAAAGCAGCTCTAACCACCATTAGTGGTAGAACTATGGCTCGTTTTTGAACTCTTCCTGACCTTTTTAAAGTTTTTTTTTTTTGTATTGAAAATATAACAACACAAGTGTTCAATGGTCTGTGTCATCTGCGAGGAAGATGAAGGTATGATAGCCACAGGTTTTGATAAGTTAAGGACATCTCATGATTTCTAGGGGAGCCATTAAAAGAATAGGACTATCATAAGATTCAGGAGAGTGATGGATGAGGAAGGGGTTGAGAAAGAAGAGTGCAGAGAGTGGAAGCAGATCCCACGGCGATAAATTCTTTGTTGGTTATCTGAAGGCTTTGCTTCATTCGTAATTATTCATTTTAACTGTATGAATGTTTTACATAGTTCACTGTGTGCTACAATTTACAATTTAAAAAAATATTAAAAGATGTTCACCATCATAAAAAAAAAATGATACAATCTCCTAAAAGCTATCTCAATGAAACACACAGTGCAGTCTAAAAAGAGTGAGCTTATTATGCAGCACGACTCCAAAACAAATTTACCTGACCTTACTTCCTACCAGATTGTCATCCCAAACACTCTTGTATTCAGAAATTCCTCCCAGAAGCTCAAATCAAATGTCACTTTTCAACAAAGCATTCCTGGACACTGCCCCACCCCCTCCCAGAACAGATCAAGCCACCTTCCCATTATAAACTTGTTAGCACCTATGCTTTTCTACTGTAATACTCACGATCATATTTAAAATAAGAATTGCACTATTAGCTGTCTGTGCCATTCTCCTCAATCACAACCTAATCAATAGTCAATAGGGAAGGGAGAAGGCTTTTTTTACTTTTTCATTTACATCCATCCTCTAAGTCAAGCACAAAAGGCATTCAATGTTTATTCAAATAAATTAAGCAAGAAAATAGATAACATTGTCCTTCAGTGGTTACTACCACACGTGTCCCAGTCTATGTTTTACATCTCAAGTGTAAAATGAACAGATAAGCATTTTGAAGTTAAACACAAAATAGCAAAGCATTCTGAGGTTATTGTGTAAAATATTTACTGTGGCTGAGTGGTACAAGTGTATGAATTTCTTTTTTGAAGAATTTGCTAGTGGTCTTATAATATTCGATACTAAAAAAAGAAACAGCTTCTGTTTATTTTAGCCAGATCTTCATTCATAAGAGCTGCACTTCCTGACAGCTGTGCTTTTCTCTCAAGAGTTTTCAAGCTGCTCTCCCTTTATAGCTAGATGGTGCAAAAGGGGGAGTGGCTCCCCAAGCCAGAAGCCAGTCAGCAGTGAGCAGGGAGAGAATCCTCAACTCCAGCCACCAAAGTCACGTTCCTCTTGTCGTTGTTGTTCAGTCAATAAGGACATCACAACCAACTCTGTGTGACCCCACGGACTGTAGCACTCCAGTCTTCTCTGGGAGTTTCCTCAAACTCATGGTGATGCCATCCAATCACTTTGTTAGTTAGAATAGGAAAAGAGGAGTCCAAAATGTCGGTGGCTTAAAGACAAAGGAAGGAAAAGCCTGCAGAAAATGGAACAAAATATCCACCGGAATGAGTGAGAACCTCAGGTGAAACAAACAGCTCTCCTGACTAGCCCAATTTACATGGGCAGGCTCAGGGGGAGGAGAAAAAGCATATAAAAGAGGAGCCAACGCTGAGCTGCTTTTGGGTCAGTTCACCCTCACGTCTTGAGGATGTGTTTTCCTTTGCTTAACAAATAAACCTGAGCTATAACAGAGCTGTAACACTGGTCCACCATTTTAAATTTTTGCTGTGGCAAGACCAAACTCAGGAAATTACACATTCCCCCGACAATCTTATCCTCTGTTGCCCCCTTCTTCTCCTGACACCTTAATTTGATATAATCCAAAAGGTGTATGGATTTCATGGGATATTAATACAAGTATGTAATAGGGAGCAGCAAGGCAACATGACATCTTCTCTTCCTTCCCATCATTAAGTTGGAAAGTTAAAAAAAATTAAGCATTATTATCTGTAATAGGTGTCCTGCTTAGTTCTTTTTTTAAAATGTCTTGTAGTTCACAGTATACACATTTTTTATTCCCTTAGTAAAATTTAAGTTCTATTTTATTTTTTTTTTCATTATCACAAATGAGCTTGTTTAGTTTTCTATGGAAATTGTTCAGTTAGTATGTAGAAATACCACTGATTTTTGTATATTGATTTTTCATACTGTAACTTTGCTGAATTTATTTATTAGTTCTAACAGTATTTCTAGATGTGTTTATGACTGACATCTTCAGGAGCTTTTACACATGATATAATGTTTTCTGTGAACAGAGATCATTTTACTTCTTCCTTTTCTGATTTATAAGACTTTTGGTTTTTCTTCCTAATTGCTCTGTTTAGAACTTGTAATACAACATTGATTAGAAATGATGACAATGGGCATCTTTTCTTGTTCTTGATCCTAAAGAAAAGCTCTCGGTTTTTCACCATTGAGTACAATGTTAGCTGTAGGCCTTTCATCCATGACCTTTATTATGTCAAAGTTATTCACCTCTACTCCTAGTCTGTTCAGTGTTTTTGTATTATGAGAGAATGTTAGTGTCTCTGCACCTGTTGGGATGATCACTGATGTTTATCCTTTGTTGTGCTACTGTGATCACACTGACTGTTTTCATATGTTGAACAATTTCTGGATAAATCAAGGATAAACCAAGGATAAATCACACTTGGTCATGATGTATGATGCTTTCAGTGTGCTGTTGAATTTGGTTTGCTATTTTATGGAGGACTGTTGCCTTCATTCATTAGGAATATTGGTCTGAAGTTTTTGTTGTTGTTTTCTGGCTCTTAGTTCAGTTCAGTTCACGTGCTCAGTCATGTCCGACTCTTTCTGGCTTTGGTGTCATATTAATGTGGGCTTGTAAGTATTTATGTCTTTTCAATTTCTGGAAGAGTTTGAGAAGGACTGTCATTTTTCCCTCTTAAATGTCCGGTATATCTCACCAGTGAAACCATCTGGTCCTGAGCTTTTGCTTTCTGGGAAGTTATTCTTTATTAATTCTCTTACTATTTATAGGTCTGTTCAGATTTTTTATTATTTTTTTAAATTTCTTCAGGATTCAGTCTTTTTAGATTGTTTCTAAAAATTTACCCATTTCTCCTGTTATCCAACTTTTGTCAGTATGTAATTGTTCATAGTTAGCCCTAATCCTTTTAATTTCTGTGACATCAAATGCAACATCTCTTCTTTCATTCTTCATTTTCTTTGAGTCTTTTCTTTTGCCTTTAGTTAAAGTAGCTAAGGGCCTCCCAGGTGGCACTAGTGGTCAAGAATCTGCCTGCCAGTGCAGGAGACGCAAGAGATGAGCTTTGATAGCTTGGTCAGGAAGATCATCTGGAGGGGAAGTGGCAGCCCATTCCAGCATTCCTGCCTGGAAAATTCTACGGACAGAGGAGTCTGGTGGGCTACAGTCCATGGGGCCACAGAGAGTCAGACACGACTGAGCAATTGAGCACACACAGTGTAGCTAATACTGTCAATTTTATTTTTTAAAGTATCTCTTGATTTTGTAAATTTTTTTCTATTTTTCTATTCTTTACTTCATTCACGTCTATTCTAATCTTAACTGTTTTATTCCTTCTGTTAACTTTGCGTTAGGCTAGTTTTATTTCTTTTTGTTTTTTTAGTTCCTTGAAATATAAATTTATGTTGTTTATTTCAGATCTTTTCTCTTTTCAAAGATAGCTGATTATAAACTATAAACTTCCTTTTTAATACTGCAGTTGCTATATTCCACAAGTTTTGATATATTGTGTTTTGTTTTTATTTCTCAAGATATTTCTAATTATTTCATTTGCTTTATTCTTTGACTCTCTGGTTGTTTAAGAATGTATTGTATTTCCAAATATGTGTGAATTTTCCAGTTTCATTCTGCAATTGATTTTGTTTCATTCCATGTGGTTGGAAATATATTTGGTATGATTTACATCTTAAAATTGCCAGACCGTATTTTGTGAACTAGCATGTGGTCTATGCTGTAGAATATTCCCTGGACACCTGAGAAGACTGTGTATTCTGCTGCTATTGGTTGAAATGCTCTGTGTGTTTGTTAGATTCTTTTAAATTATAATGTCATTTGACTCCTCTGCTCCATTATTGTTCTTTTGTCTGGGTGTTCTATCCACTGTTGAAATCTTCTATTATTGTGTTGCTGTCTATTTCTCCCTTCCGTTCTGTCAATGTTTGCTTCATGTGCCAACTATTTGACTTACAGTGACTCGATTTGTAATTTTTGTACTTTACAATGATGGGACAGTGATACACATTAGCAGGAATAGTACTTCAGTTTTTGATTTCTGATCTTTTCCCAGGCTAGTGATATGTAGTACCATACTCAGCAAGAGAAGCAAGCTACAGTTCCCAATCACCTGTGTGATCACAGGAGTAAACAACCAATACACTTACATTTTGTACCCATACAACCTTTCTATTATATACATTCATTACAGTAGTCAATAAACCACATGGGATATTCAACACTATGATAAAATAGGCTTTGTGTTAAATGATTTTGTCCAACTGCAGGCTAATGTAAGTGTTCTCAGCATGTTTAAGCTATGATGTTTGATAGGTTAGGTATATTAAATACATTTTTGGTAGATGACATTTTCAACATATTTTAATTCCACTGTAAGTCAAGGGAGATCTGTATTTGGATGCTCTGAAGTTGTACATATTGTTATAACTGTTACATATTATCTTCCTGGTGAATTGACCTTTTTATGATAATATAGTATCTTTCTTGAGCTTCCCTGGTAGCTCAGTGGTAAAGAATATCCCTGACAAGCAGGACACACAGGTTCAATCCCTGCATCAGGAAGATCCCCTGAAGAAGGAAATGGCAACACATTCCAGTATTCTTGCCTGGGAAATCCCATGGACAGAGGAGCCTTGTGGGCTATCGCCCATGGATCACAAAAGTGTTGGACACAACTTAGTGACTAAACAACAAATGTCTCTCTTGGAAGTTTTTGATTTAGTCTGTTTTGTCTGATAAACAAGTATAGTCATCCCTGCTTTCTTTTGGTTACTATCTGCCTATAATACCTTTTTCCATCCTTATACTTTCAGCCTACATCTGTCCTTAAATCTAAAGTGAGCCTTTTATAGACAATATATAGTTTAATCTTTTCTCCCATTCAGCCATTCTGTCTCTGTTGACTGCGAAGTTTAACTTCAAAGCTAGACAGCATATTAAAAGGCAGAGACATTACTTTGCCAATAAAAGTCCATCTAGTCAAAGCTGTGTTTTTTTCCAGTAGTCATGTACAGATGTGAGAGTTGGATCATAAAGAAGACTAAGCACTAAAGAATTGATGCTTTTGAACTGTGGTGTTGAAGAAGACTTTTGAGAGTTCCTTGGAGTGCAAGGAGATCCAATCAGTCAATCCTAAAGGAAGTCAACTCTGAATATTCATTGGAAGGACTGATGCTAAAGCTCCGATACTTTGGCCACCTGTGCAAAGAGCCAGTTCATTGGAAAAGACCCTAATGCTGGGAAAGATTGAAGGCAGGAGGAGAAGGGGATTGCAGAGAATGAGATGGTTGGATGGCATCACGGACTCAGTGGACATGAGTTTAAGACAGCTCCAGGAGATGGTGAAGGATAGGGTAGCCTGGCATGCTGCAGTCCCTGGGGTTGTGAAGAGTGGGACATGACTAAGCGACTGAACAAACTGATAGAGAAGGACTATCATCATTTTGTTCATTGTTTTCTGTCTTGTAGCTTTCTTGTACCTCTCTTTTCTACTATTGCTATATTATTTTGCATTTCGTTGACTTATTTTTTGTAGCGACATAATTTGACTCCTTTTCCATTTTCTTTGTGTCTTCTATAGGGATTTTCTCTGTAGTTACCATGTGGCTTGCATAAAATATCTTATATTCATAACAATATATTTAAGCTGATAATAATTTAACTTCAAGTGTATATAGTCTACATTCTAACTTCTCCCCCAGACTTTGTTATCAGTATCATGAATTTTGTATTTTTGTAGTGTGATCTATTGACATATTTTTGTACTTACTGTTTATATGCTTGTCTTTACCCAAAAGTGTAAAAAATGCATACAGTCTTTAGTTCCTTAATACAGTAACTAGAGCACTAAACACTACAAGTATTGCATATAAGCCATCAATGCGCTTTTGTTCAAGCCTTAAAAACTCAACAGTCAATTTAAATAAAGTATATTAACTTAAATAGGGTGGAGATTCTTGGCTTTTGATCAGATTCCTGGAAGTCTAACACATATAACATTCTGAGTGACTTATTCCCAAGTCCTGGACTCCTCATTCTTCCAATGCTTTACGCTCTGCTGATTCTTTCCTGGATTGTAGGAGCAGGCCAGGTAGTGTGGCAACGTGTGGGGGCCCTAGGCAGGGCACAAGTATGAGCCATTTCCCATGCTGAGCTTCATGAGGGAAGAATGTATGAAAAACAAACTGTGCAAAAAATTATGGTATTGTCTCATAACTGAAAAGAGAGAAAGGGGAAGAGGAAATAAGGAAGAACAAAAGAAGACCCAGCTTTTGGAGGGCTTTCACACTTAGAATCATAAACTGGAAGCAGTCTTTGTTTGGTCTAAGTTTTACATGTTCTTACCTTTTTGATGAACGATTTGTAAAATATTTTCTATATTTATCAAAAGGTTAAAAAAAAAAACAGATTCTGACTTGTCAGAGGTAATTTATCTGTGGATTGGCCTAAAGGCAGGGTATGGATTAATAGAGATGACAAACTCTCTTCCAGCTGAATGATCTCCTCTCCTCAGAGACTTGACATTTTCGTAAAGTTTTGCCTAATTGGCTTTGCTTTGGCCTGTATATTTCAGATTCACATTTAATTAATCATTCCCTCCTCTGTGATTTCACATTATTTTTGCTTTTGTGTTTTTTCATTCCATTCAATAAATACTTATTGAGTTCCTATGCGGTACCAGGAACTCTGCTTGGGATAAATTAGCAAACTATAGACAGGCCAGCAATTTAGCAGGGCAGAGCTCCTTGAATAAACACTCCGTGTGTGGAGTGATAACAGGGAGACAGAGGTGACAGTATGTGGGATCTGCCCTGCTACCGAAGACGTTCCATTATGGTGAGTTTTATAATTATATGTGGGCATGTTTGCCTTTGCTTCTAGATTATAAGTTTCTCAAGAGCCAGAACCATCTTCTACTTGTAAGCTCACACCCTCCTTGTCATTGCCTCACAGTATAATTACTATTGCTCAGTAAATATTTGTTGAATTAAACTTGGAAAATATGGGACTTGGCTTTAGGAAATGTGCTCGAGTTCCAGCTCTGTCAATGACTAGCTATCTCGAACAATTTACTGTAACTTGTGACATTTTAATGACCCCGTTTGTAAAATTAAGGGAGTGGACTCGTCTATGTAGCCACATTAAGTGGTTGCTGAAAGACAGGCAGGAGTGACAAAGGATGAACTGTCAACATCTCTAGGTTTAATCATAACATCTTCCAGTTGACTATACACATACAGATTTAATATAGTATTGTTCTAACTATGCAATTTGATTACTATTTTTAAATATAGCAAGAGAGTTAAAGGATATGGTTAATTTTTTGGTTTATTTTCTCAATTGCACATACTTTCAAAGAGATTTTGCCAAATAGAGAGGTGGTATGACATATTGGCTAGAAGCATGGCTTCTAAAGTCAGAGCTAAGCATATTTTCATTACTGTATAAATATTTAAATTCTGATGGAACTTCTTCCTTATTTGGAATATTTTTTTTCCTATATTCTTACCTGATGTGATAAAACTTTGTACAACATGTATGTGCTTTTCCCCTCCCATTCATAGTAGACAAAACATGAGCTCTAGAATCTGATTGACTTCAAGTATACCGCCCAGCTCTGATCTAAGCTTAGGAATGGAGCAAGTTACTTACCCTCTCTTGTGTCTCAGTTCCTCATCTATAGATTGTTTTTCTCTCACAGGATTGATGTGAGGAAAAGATGAATTAATTTCTATAAAGTATTAAGTACAGCACCTGACACACAATAATATGCAACAAGCTTTGTCTATTACCCTCATCATCACCTCCCCTCCTCCCTCCACTTATAGTAAGTAGCAGATGCTGACATTTAAAAATTCTGCAATGCCTCTATATAAACTCAGTAAAGGTCAATTGATTTCAACTGAATGTCAGGTATCCATATTGATCCTAAACTTCTTTTCAACTCCTAATTTTGGCCAGGTTATTCCATCCTTGGGACAGGTGCTAAATAACATCATCAATAACTACAATATATCTACAGTTTATTAAGTACTTAAATGTGTCCCAACCATAAGTATTTCATTTGATCCTTACAACCCTATATGGGTTAACACTGAGATGCCAATTTAAGATACAGAAATTGACTTAGATTTTATAATGTTTCCATGAGTCACAGTATTAGTATGGAATGGAACCAGGAATAAAATCAAGGTTCACACAATATTGGAGCCTGTTGGGGGGTGGGGAGGGAACACTGTGCAAAATAGTATCTAATTTTTCTGTTGGTTTTGGCTTTCTAAAGTATCATTACATCCATTAAGTACCATATATATGTGAGAGTTGGACCATCAAGAAGGCTGAGTGCCGAAGAACTGATGCTTTCAAATTGTGCTGCAGAAGACTCTTGAGAGTCCCTTGGACAGTAAAGAGTAAGCCAGTCAATCCTAAAGGAAATTAACCCTGAGCAAGGACTGATGCCAACCTCCATCAATACTTTGACCACCTGACGTGAAGAGCCAGCTCATTGGAAAATACCCTGATGCTGGGAAAGACTGAGGGCAAGAGGAGAAGGCAGCGACAGAGGATGAGATGGTTGGATGGCATCACCAACTCAATGGACATGAGTGTGAACAAATTCCGGCAGATAGTGAAGGACAGGAAATCCTGGCTGTTTTGTAGTCCATGGAGTCACAAAGAGTTGGATATGACTGAATGAACAACAACAAATCACATACACATACACACACACATACACATACACATACACACACACACACACACACACACACACACACACACACACACAGAGTTATTTCTCTTAATTCTCAAAATAGCTCCATATGGCAAATAGGGCAGGGGAAAAAAATGGAAGTTCATTGCCATGAAATAGTGTGTCTAAGGTCAGACAGCTGATGAGTGATTCTGTTGGAACCACATTCAAAACTCAGTTTTCAGTCCAAAAAATCTGTCTACTATTCCATCTTGTTTCCAAACAACACTTCCTTTCTAGGGATGAACACGTGGCATCTTATTACTCCCTTTGTCATAAAAAAAAATAAATTGGGTAAACTATAAGGAACATTTTGTGGGCCTAGAATTTAAGGTTTTAAGCTTGGTGTTGGCAAAAAATGTGTGTTTGCCTTCTTCATTCCTATGTACAATCTTAAGGGAAGGATTGATCAGGATTTTGAGAGACCTGAAGAATGGCTGAAATGAAAATAAAATTTTTGTCTTAAGTATATTTTCTCATACAAGTCCAGGAGCATCTGCAGTTTCTTGCAGGCACAAGAGAGAGACTTGAGTTTATGTGAACCCCCTTTCTTCTGGCTGTAAGACAGCTTTAATCAGAGACGCTCTAGATAACATTTATTGATCATCTGCTATAAATGTGCCAAGAAATATACAAAAATAGAGCTAATTCTTTCAAGAGTCCTGAAAGGCAAAAGTTTTCCCATTTATAAATGAAAAAATTGAGGTTTAGAGAAGCTAAGTAAATGCTCAAGGTCATACAGCTATTAAATAACAAAGTCAAGGTTCAAAACTCAGTTAATATGATTCCAAACCCTGATGTTTTCTACTCACCATGTTGCTTTTCTCAGGAAAAAAATAACTAAAAGGTAAATAGAAATGATATGAGCCTTTTACCTTCCTTTAGCTAAAATAAGAACTTTAAAGGTTGAACTGAGTCAAACTGTGGAGGCCTTGGGAAAACAACACATACTCTAATTATATAAAATCCATGTTGGGGAGAAGTCTGAGCAGAAATGAGTGATCAGCTTCTTTGGGTGGAGGTTTAATGAAATGTAGGGTCGGTGCCAAAGTGCCCACTGAGAGACCTTTTGAGCAAATCTTTATTCTAGGTCTCACTCATAAGCCAACAAAACAAAACAAAGTGTTTGTGGGTTGGGTTTTGAAAAACTGGTGTAGGGCTTAAGCACACCTCCTGAAGCCCAGGCAGTGACACAGATAACACATTTGGGAGGATCACTCGGAACAAATTTATTAGCATGCAGTTAGCAATAAAATATTTTCTTTTTCTGTAGAAAGGTCACTGAGTTCATCCTTGGAATATTTTTGTGTGTGTGCAGCAAAGATTGTATATCACTTTCTTCACCATTTCCTAAATAATCATCTGCTTCTAAAGAAAAACACAAAACCAATAATCTGTTGTCTCTCCTTCCTTATTTTTACAATTCCATGTTGAAGACAATATTGCTTGCTCTCCTTTAAGCAGGTAGTGTGTAGCCTGTCTGGATGGCAATGGGGGAACTTATTGCCTATCTGCATCCAATGTGGTAGGTGGCCTTTTTCAACTAGGCAGGTAGGCACTGCATCAAAAAGAACACCTCATTTCAGATGGACCAATTATCTGTCAACTTAAAGAGGACCTTGATATGAATGGTCATCTCCTTTCCACTAATATGGTTACTGTGCCACGTAAAAGGTCCCCTTTTAGCTCCAATAAGCACCAGACTGTTCAGGATAGAAATCACTCTCCTTCAAGGTAGAAAATAAAATGAATTAAAAGCAGTAAAATAAGTCATTGCAGGTTGGAGCCTCCTACAGGAAGTCTCGACTATAAAGTTTCAGGGCAGACTCTTGATGAGACCCAGCAGGACCCAGGTGAGTGGCTAAGGAGGGGGTTTGCACACTTGAACATCACTTACATTTGGATCCTGCCTACTTTTCAGACATCCACAAGACTTCCTATCCACTCCCTTTTGACTATTCACAAATCAAGTCCCTGTTGCTTTACAAAGAATTCTGGAAGGATAAATGAGAAAGTCTGATATTCCTCTGCTCCCTTGGTCCAGAAAAGGTCTTTTGAAAATAGCCCAAAGGGTCTCTAAAAAATTAAGCTGTGCTGTTTAGCAAGCATCTATATTCCAAACAGTTCCCCACCTAGTGAAAATGCAACTGTTTATGCTTTAAATTAGGCTCAGATTAAAATATGTTCTCTTAGGATCCCTCAGGGCCTTGTCAATCCAGGGGTTTGGTCCTTGATTGGCTTGGCATTCAGTTGACAGTTTCTTCTTTGTGACATTGCTGATCTTTGCTATATCCTTCTATTGGACCAGAAAAGAGCTGGCCTGCTTTCAAAGGTAATCTACAGCAATCACTTCTGGTTCCTGGTAAAGCTGGCAACTAATGTGTACAATTAAATTACCAGCAAGTGAAAGGTTATTTACACTTTTTTCTTGAAGCCAAGCTCTTTGAGAATGAAGAAAGCCACATGCAGACAACATTCACAATAAAACAAATGTCTCTAAAGAAAAAATCATGATAGTAATGATATCACCATGATCTTAACATTAGAATCCATAATGCTTAAATGCTCAACCTTTCATTTCAATTCTCTGAAAGTCAGTTCTATGAACCTTTAGACCTCTAATCCTCATGATAATCACACATACTGGGAATTACGTTAGTCTAAGCATATGAAGTTATTAAAAGATCAGTTAAAGCTTACAAGTCCTTGAAGATGTTAATGTCACAAATACAGTGACACTTTTAAGAAGAATCGTGGAGTTCAGAGAAAAAAAGCTGAGTTGTACATGTGAGCATGGGTGTGTTAGGGGTAGGGGCAAAGAAAGAGGTGATGCCCAGAAGTATCTGCTACCACACTTTCAGGTGGGAAACTTCCACATGCCCTATAGGCTGGCATCTCCCACAGTATCCAAATATTTTGTTAAACAGAGTTTGCCAGAGCAACAAACTCTATAGGACCTTTACAGAATCAATATTTAAACTGGAAATTATTCTCAAAGCCTCCTTCCTTAGGATTACGTTAATCTTACGTTTCAAGCTCCCAGAACTTCACACAAAGAGAAGGCTTTTGTTGTTGAAATTCTGAAATGTTTGGGTTCTATGCAAACAATGCTTGTATGTTTCCAGAAATAAGCCCTAGGACTTAATGACAATACACTTTTCAGAAGTCCATGGGGACGCCTCTGTGCCTTCTGCTACTCCTTCCCCATGACTTAACTGCTATTCTTACTCAGAAAGCAGATACAGAGGTGTCAATTTACCAGGGAAAAGGGACGGGTGACATAGTTCTCATGGTTGCTGTTCGCTTTATGGAAATCATTGCCTGTTGACATCTTCAATTCTCAATGGCAGCTAACTACTGACAAAGTTAAAACCTATTTGTCTTCCAGATTAAGAAGAGGGAGGGGATATATGTATACTTAGAACTGAATCATGTTGTTGCACGGGAAAAGCCAAAATAACATTGTAAACCAATTATCCTCTAACTGAAAAAAGGAACCAAATATAGGAAATAATTAGGTATGGAGAATTTTATTCCTTCATTCAGTAAATATTAATTGCATGCCTACTATACTCCAACACTGTGCTGGATATTTAGTTACAGCAGGGAATAAGGTAGATATTGTCCCTACCCCCATGTTAGTTTCAGACTAAGGGGATAAGACTTTGAATAAATAACTAGATACACGATTGTTTAACTCCAATTTTGATAATGGTAATAAAGGAGAACTTCAGAGGCCATGAGTTTATGCAAGAGAGGCTTTCAGGGGCAGCTTTCCTGAAGAAATAACATCTCAACCAAGAAAGCTGGTGTTTTTTAAAGTAAAATCTGTGCAACTCTTGGTCAACTTAGCAAATCAAATCATGATGCATTAAGTTAATTTACAATCTGAAATGGAGCTTCACATGAAAAAAAACATGCATTCCAAAATGCAAATAGCTAAAATTTATAGCTGCCCAAATAGGTTTCCTTATTACTTAAAACTGATGCTAGCCAAAACCAAGTCATAGTCTTTCATTTTAAGTAAAATCCTTTACTACAAAAAGGGGGCAGGGGGGAGAATAAGCAAAAAAAGCAAGCAAGGGAAAAAGGAAGAAAGGAAGGGAGGAAGGAAGAGGAGGGAGAAAGAAAGGGGAGAAGGAAAAGTGGATAACAATTTTAACAGGGGTTCAAAAATAGTACCAAGATGTTATATCATTGCTGACCATTGCCTTGGTAGCAATGTTATGCTCTGTGTATAAACTAAAACCCCTCAAAAATAAATAACTCACACTTCTCTTATTTTGATAATAAGGACATGCCTAGGTGAGAGTTACTGAAATATCTATTCAGTAAGAGAGCAGCACTGTTAACAGATATCTGAGGAATTCTGGACCAAACATCTAAGCTGAGATGCTCCTTTTACTTATTACTGTTTATTTTTTTGAGACTTTCTTTTTAAAGCAAAAGAGATGTGCTGAAAATTTAGATTTTCCAACCATTTCAGACTCTTTAAACTTGAAGTTTATATGTCATTTCTAACTCCTCAGGTTGCTGGCAATGTAACTTTGACTCACAGAGCACTTAGAAGCTCCCAGAGGAGAGAGAAATGGATTTGAATCCCAGCTCCACCATCTCTGGCTTCCCTGAGAGCTCAGTTGGTCAAGAATCCATCTGCAATGCAGGAGACTCTGGTTTGATTCCTGGGTTGGAAAGATCCCCTGGAGAAGGGATAGGCTACCCACTCCAGTATTCTTGGGCTTCCCTTGTGGCTCAGCTGGTAAAGCAGCCACCTGCAATGCGAGAGACCTCTCTCTCAGCCTTGCTCATCAGTGATATGGGGGTAATGCTTATTCTAGGACTGTTGTGAGGACTGAGTAAGGTAAAGCTTGTAAAGCATGGAGGGCTCTGCCTGTCTGTTACATACAGATCAAATTTTAGGGTTCTTGTAATGATGGTGCGGACAGTGATAATGATACAGACGAGTATGAAGAAGCTTACTGCAACGACAAGGCTGGGTTCAGACATTTCATAACTTTGGGCCCTGGAAAGATTACTGGCCTCACCAACATAATTAAAATTAAAAATAAATCTTAACTCTTTAAATTAATGTTACTTATATTTTTGCTTCAATTAAAATAGCGTCTTTCCAGATTTCTGTGATTGAAAAATTTCAAGTGCATTTACCAATAGGATCTTTCCTTTTTTTTTTTTTAAATTGGGATAGAGTTGCTTTACAATGTTGCATCAGTCTTTGCTATACAATGAAGTGAATCAGCTATAAGTATACCTATATTCCTGCCTTCCTGGACGTCCCTTCCCTGCACCACCCCATCTCACAAAGCACCGAGGGTGAGCTCCTTGCGTTATACAGAGGCTTCCCACTAGTTATCTGTTTTATAAATGGTAGTGTAAATATGGGCTTTCCTGGTGGTT